>JACEGR010002884.1:0-117346 GCA_014170235.1 Listronotus bonariensis
CGATGCGTTTTTACAAAACATCGTAAGCGACATTCGCCAATTTTACGGGAAACGATTTTTTCTTCCCATCGCGTTATTTTTAAAGAAAAACCGAGATCTGAATGTTTTTATTTTAGATTTCTTCTTAATTTAAATTACAAAACAAACATATTTAACATTTAATGTAAAAATTTGCAGAATCTCCTAAAAAGCTAAAAATTTTAAAATTATAAACCTAAATAGTAGTTAATTTTTAAATTTTTTATTTTTATTTAATTTATCTTGACAACGGTGGCAGACTTGCCACCAAAACGTCGATTTTTAGTTTTCTATTTACTTGCTTAATTTTTTTTGGTTTTTTGGTATTATTAATTTATTTTTTGGCGTGTACCCAAATAACTACCATTAATTAAATGAACCGCCGAACCAATATAGAACATATCTTCATCTGAAATAAAGCCAATGAAGAAAAAAACGTTTCCCGTAAAACTGACGAATGTCGCTTACGATGTTTTGTCAAAAACCCATCGATATATCTTATTCTGAAATCATAAATTTAATAATCTTATGGGTACTACCATTTATCGGGGATTTTATTTTTATTAAATTTTGCGTATATCCTCACTCTAACTGATCGGGCCGACTGCTCGTCAGCGACTGCTATCAATTTCTGATGGTAATCGTATTAGCAAAGCGACATCGTACTACTTTCGCCATCTGTTGGTCGCGGTAGGTACTAAAATTTTTAGGGATAAACCCACAGTTTTAGTTTCTTTTTCTTATTTTTATTTTAAAAATACCACACAGCAATGCACTCTTCTATTTCCATAACTGTACTACACTGCGTCTGTTCTTGTATTGACGAGTCGTTATGCGAAGCAAAAGTACCAAGATTTCGATCGTAATTCTGTATCCAGCATACAGTATCTTCGTCTGAAAGAGCTCTTAGATAGGAAAATATTTTAAATACAAAACTTTTGGGGGTTTCATAAAAACCGCCAGGATTTGCTAAAAAATAAACATTTAAAGTAAAAAAATAGCATCAACTTTGTTGTTTTAAATGGAACGCCATATTATATATTTTAAGTTCATTGGAAAGGTGTAGCGCCATGGCACTGCTTTTAAAATTTAACACCTCAAGTGTCGGCTGTGCCTGCTACAAGGTAATTAATTTTGGGTTCGGGAGATCCTTGCGCCATATGAAATATAATAGAATTTATTTTCTAAGTTAATTTAGTGAAAATTTGTACTGATAATAAAAAAACCTGTGATAAATTTTAAGGGAGCACCATTTATTTTAAAACACAGTAAAACACTGTGTACATATTTTAGATTGAGTAAAAATACGGGAGCCATCCGAGCAATCACTAATTCTAAGTTAATTTTTATAAATTTTTCAATATTTATTCCACTATGTCACAACACTTACCTACTTCTGTTTTAATTTACGACCCTTTGACCTAATTCCACGACCTTTTGACCTATTTGCGACACTTTTACCGTACTGACTTTTAGCGTTTCCAGCCGTTTTAATTTTTACTACACCGGATCACGGGCCGTACTACCGACTGACAGACTTTTTCGAGTTTCACAGTTTTCCAGATGTATATCGAGTAACGTCGTGGAATTTACTTAATTTCCGACTAAACACTAACTTTCCAGAGTTTTTACTGTTTTCTTAAACTATACTGAGCAACGTTCTTGGATGTAGGTACTATCTTGACGGTTCACTGAACTAACCAGAACTAACCGAACTGACATTTTCCGAGGTCTTTGGTTGTACTATATCGAACTTTCACTGAACTTTTCACGAACTGATATTTTCCCGAGGCTTATCCGTTTTTTGAGGTATATCGCGTAGCGTCGTTGAAGGTACTGTTTTTTACGGAAATATTGTGCTCTTTTTATACTATCAAACACGTGTACAAAACCCCAAATTTTTACCGGGCATCGAGATTTATTAAGACATTAATTGGTCAAATTCCATTAAAATTTTATATTCTTTCGCTTTTTTCAAGCGCGAGCAAAAATGCACGGAACAAAAGTAGTTTAAAGTGATCTGTGAACTTAGAAAATTTACTTTGGATTTTTACCCTTTCAGTGACTTGGAATAAAATAAAATTGTTTTTGTTTATTTTAACAGTAAGTTTTTAGGAAATCTTATTTTTAATTTTAAATTTAAATTAATTTTATTTATTTATTTTATTTTAAATTATAAAATGATATCTTATAATTTTATTTATTGTAGTGAAATTTTAATTTCCTAAGCCACTACAATTTTCTCTTCTTTATAAAATCAGTTTAATATTATTTTAAACATTTTGATAATATTGAAAATTTAATTTTTTTATTTTTTTTTGCACAAAAATAAAATCTAATCCGCCCAGGTCATTTCAACACTCCCCGTATCTAGATCAAAATATCTTTCTTAATGAAAGTATTTTGTAAACAAGTGCGTAAGAGTACCTGCTATTTGGGTTACTGGGTCACGTTACCCTAGGTCATAGCCCTTGACTTTATCTAAACCCTATGTTTTTGTGGCTAGAGTCGGTAGAGTATAGTAAGAACATTTTAAAAGCGCAAATTCGGTACCCTTTGAAAATAATACAAAAAAACATAAAAAGGCCGCCTGCAATCGGACTATTTTATACAAAGGCGCCGCTATCCCTTACAGCGACCCGCCGATACACTATGGGATAGAAATCCATTATTTTGGCCAAAAAGTAACTTTGAAATTTTAATGGCTCATGCTGTGTATTTCAAAGTAGATACTCCAAACTACATGTAAAAAATTTATAAAAGGATATGACGACTTCTATTGGGGTAATAAGAAACTTGAAAATGTATTTTAGGTAAACCTAAATACACAACATTTAATCTACTTAGGTTATTATTAGCCTTGTTTACTAAAAAAGAGCTATTGTTGTGTTTCCGATGCAGTCTCGCTACTTTTGTCAAAGATTTTTTTACCTTTTTCTTTATCAGTTTTTGTACTTACAATTGCCTTCCTACTTTTTGCTACTTCTGAGTGTAAGGACAGATACAAGATTTTTTATAATTTACAAGGTTTTCCATTTTAAAATTTAATATGTTTTGTCCTACACTGTATATCCTAAAAGATAAAAA
Organism: Listronotus bonariensis; assembly: GCA_014170235.1. Classification (NCBI taxonomy): domain Eukaryota; kingdom Metazoa; phylum Arthropoda; class Insecta; order Coleoptera; family Curculionidae; genus Listronotus; species Listronotus bonariensis. The sequence continues at coordinate 3,106 of JACEGR010002884.1, forward strand.
GCATTCTGATGAAAGATATGGATTCCACAGAATCTACCCAACAAAACAGTGTTTTTTATTTATTTTATACGTTAAAAAATAAAAAAGTTGGGAAGATGTATTTCTATTACGCTTCTAAGAATAATTAAAAATTATTTTTAGATTTGGATGGTCATATTTCCGAAACTAATTGAGATAGACACATCAAATGTAAAAATTTTTTAAAGCATTTTAAAAGATTTTTTGGTGGCGATATATTATTCAGGGTATTCCATTTAAAAAATATCATACCTATTGTCGTATCCTGTATATTATATGAGATAATAATCATCGGATTACTGATTAGAATACTACCGAATTAACCAAACAAGCTGACATTTTAATTTATTTTGTACAATAAAAAATAATAATGTTAAGTGGGGTGTAAATTTATAATAACATATAATAAGTTTTAGGTTTCCAAAAGCATTTGTAATAATTTATAATATTTTTCCAGTAAAAAGCACCTTATTTTAAGATTGGTAAGTCTCAGAATTTTGACCAAAAAAATAATTTCTATCCCATAGTGCGATGACCACCTGCATCAACCGGCATATCATAAAAGAAATATAGCAAAGGCGGCCGCGAAGACAAGCATGCCGATTTATTTGCTTTAAACTTTTTGTGTTTTTTTTCCTATCAAAGAGCACCGCACCACAGGTGGTGAACTTTGTTTATGGTCTTTGTGACATAGCGGTTCCAATTTAATACCTATAAATCTAATTTTTCTATTAAAATAACTATATGACTAGATCCACTCATACAATTTTATATTTTTAAAATTTCAATTATGTATTCCTACTTATATATATCTACTTAGTGTGTACAGAGACAACAATGAGACGAGTAACTGGTCCCAACAATTTGTCCATTGTATTTATCTCTTTCTGGTTTAACGCAAGTTCCAATAAATATGTCTTTGTCTTTCATCATGGCAGGCTATCGTAGATGGAGCAATCATCGCTTTGCTCTGGTTGCCAAGTTGTCTACAATTTCTGCATGTAAACTTTAATGTCCTTTTTTGGCTCACATCTAATTAAGAGAAAGAAAATATACGATAAATCGAATATTTTTAACTTGACAAACGTTGCCGCAGGCAGTCACGCCGAAATGTTATTCGATATTTGTGTTTGATATTTTTCAATGGCCGATTTGTTTGGACAGTTTGTTTACATTTTCTGTGATTTATTGTGTGTTTCGTGGTTTTTACCTTTAATTGGACTTTGAATATTGACTTTTATTAGTGATCACAGTGTATATATTAAATTTGTGCTTTTCAACAGATAATTTAAGGTAATATTGACATGGTTATCTGTAAGAAAAAATCTTTATAAAAACCAAATAAATGACATTTTTAATTAGGTGTGTGTAATTATTGAACTAAACCCCAATATTTTATATTAATAGGAAACAAAAACAAGTACCTAACATTAAGGGCAAAAATAGCACAGCTATATAATTCGAATTTGGCGGGCAAACGATAAATTCGACTCACGCGCCATCTGCGTTTACCTTCCTTGAAGACAAACAAGGAAGGCTCAGCAGCTATCTCTCTCTCGGATAATTTATTTACATTTAGTTGCTCGTCTCATTGTTGTCTCTGGTGTGTATTAAATTACAACCTTAACACACAAAAACACAAATTATAATAACAAAAATTATTTTGGGTAATCGTATAAGTTTAAGCCTTCATAAATATTATTCTATTACCCTGATTATAATACATAAACTTGGAATGTGTGTATCAATACTCTCATTTTAAATAAATAAAATCTCATATTCCGAAATTAAGTTAGTTAAACATAACAAAACTCCATATAAAAAAATTAATACTTTCTTAAACATCACATTAAATTTATTTTAAGTTAAAAAATTAAAACTTTTTTTCGAGAATATATGCCATTTAAAAACAAAACCCATTTTCAAATTATTCCTTAACATCAATTAAAAATTAAAAATATAATTTTGAAAATTCCTACACACATTAAAATGTTAAAATGCTAAACATTCTCTAGTTACAAAAATTATTTTACTACTACATTTAAAACTAGTTTAATAATTAATTTAGTGCTGCCAGGGGTACTTACCACCTTATACTCTTTTGTCTTTGGTCTTGGACAATCGAATAAGCGGTTGTGGTCTTCAAACGTGGATGACATCCACCATTTTTCTGTTGTGTTGTCGTCGTGTTGGTTTTGGCATGGATCCCAGTGATGACACGACGTACACAGTCGTAAAACTGCTGCGAGAAACTTCCTTGCCTGATGTTGAGATGGGTGGGGTCGTAGTGGATATCCTTCTTGCTGCTCTGGCATGGAAGAGGCTAGATGAGAAATATTTCCATTTACAGGACTTCTCCTTTTCTGGAAGACTGGGTACAAACACTGTTGGCACAAAAATGTCCCGTAATCGGCTGCGGTGAACCTGTCTGACCTGTTGAAACAGATTGAGAAACGGAACAATTACCTATGCACTGAAAGAAAACAGTTAATTAAACTACCTTTCAGTTGCTTCGTTAATAAGCATTCTTTTATTTTTAGGTAACATAGCTATTTTTTTGTAAATAATTATATTAGATTGATCATTCGGGAACTATTAAATTTGTCTTTCTGGAATCAAAGTATTACTGTTAATAAATTTCTGCATAACACTAACTATAGTTGGTTTAGTTACAATCCATTTACGTGTTAATAAAATCTTACCAGATTTACTATTATGTTGCGGTTTAATTGTGATAATTAAGTTTATTATGTGTGTTTATTAAATGCACCAAATAAAGTTTCCATTAATAAAGGCAGAAAAAGACCTTCCTAATATTATTAGATATTCAGGTATTACAAGTGGACGCTTTAATAACCACAATTAAAGTTATTTACCTAGATATGAATCGTTAAAATCGATATACTTCGGTAGAGCTCGTCAACGGAAAGTCTTCCAAAAGAGGCGCAACGTTGTTGTTGGTATTTCAGTTTTGTGCTTCGTGTGGTTTGGATAGGGTAGGTTTTTCTTGGCGTATTATTTTTACGGACGCCATTTGACTGATTCCAAAATGGCGCGTGTAAAAATCTTAATTTATTTAAAAACCAAATATTTTATTTTGTTTTTCTATGTTTGTGGTTTGTTTTAGCGTTATGCAGTTTTATAATGGCCTAGAAACGTACTTTACAGGAATGGGGCTTTAAACAAAGTGTTATAAAAGCTTTTAAAGGTAAACATTAAAAAGATTTGCAACTTCTTAATTAATATTGGTAATTATTTATTCTTTTATTTTTTCGATTAAAAGAAATACTTATTTGTTCTAGAGGCAGTTACTGACATAAACCCTTAGGGGAGCAAGAAAATATTGTTTTTTATTTATTTATGAATCAACAAACTTTCAGGACCGCGAAGTGAATTGTGTGCTGGGCGAACCTTTTCCTGTTCCGTGGCTGGGCGGGGTAAGTCCATGGTAAAAGACGATGTTAAGTGAATGTCCAGAAATTAAAGTGGGTTCATAACGTTTTGCGGACACAAATTTTTATAATTTTAAATGTTCAGTCATAAATGGCAATTTTTAAACAGTTATATTTTTGCAAAACGTGAATATTTCGCTTTTTTTTAATGTGCTATTTAGAATGCCTATTTCATAATAAAATTTCAAAAACTGCTCACATTTTGTCAAGCAAAGCGTAATGAACCCACTTTAACTTATAGATATTCACTTTACCATGGTTTTACCCCGCCCAGCCACGGAATAGGAAAGGGTTCGCCCAGCAACCCAATTCACTCCGCGGTCCCGAAAGTTTGATGATTCATTAATAAATAAATAAACGATATTTTCTTGCTCTCTCTAAGAATTTATGTTAGTAACTGCATCTTGAACAAGTGAGTTTTATTATTTTTTTAAATCACAAAAATAAAAGAATAAATAATTACCATTATTATTGAGGAAGTTGCAAATCCTTTTTAATGCTTACCTTTAAAAGCTTTTATAGCACTTTGATTAAAGCCTCCCATTCCATTAAAGTATGTAGGCCATTATTAAACTGCACAACGCTAAAACACACCACAAACATAGAAAAACTAAATAAGATATTTGGTTTTTAAAAAAATAATATTTTTACTCCTTTATCAGTCAAATGGCGTTGGTAAAAATAATAAGCCAAGAAAAACCTACCTCATCCACTTATCTCGTAATACATACCTATACATACAAATTTATAGATTCTAATTCCTAATACTTCTCCATACGCACTCCATTGACCATATATATTTTATAAATTTAATTTGCTACAGGAACTAGAGCTTATTTGCTGAAGCAATTAAGCCCATATACTACAATAACTAAGGTTTATACAGGGTGACCCGAAAGGTAAGGTCAAAAATGGTAGGAGTGATAGAGTGAGTCAAAATAATTTTAGTACTTCATATAAAAAAAGTTCTATCGCGCTTTCTTAGGGAGTTAAGAAAAAAATTCTCTCAGTGTGCACTGTCGTATGGTCCTTGGTCTCCTGGTCTCACTTTTATAATCTTTATCATTCGATAATTTTATACTTTTTATTACTTAGAGTTTACTAATTAGATGGCTCCTCGATATACCTTATGCTAAATTTTAGTCTTTTTATATCGCTGTGGTAATTTCAATTCTCGCGTATTTCAGCAAAAACACGATTTATTTTAACATTTTAATTTTAGTTTAATAAAGTCCCGCACTTTTTATATTTTATAATATGTTTGATTATTATTACTAAAACTCTCATATTCTGAATCACTTGGCTAAGTATCATTCTTACAATATTTCCCATTTTGTTTAATATGTGGATCTATTCGTTCTCCATAGCTTTAAACTTGTTAACCCTGTTTGATGTTCTTTATTACCACATGTACCTTAACCTATCTCGTTTTTTCCACTTCTGTACGGCATTCTTATTATTTTCTTGTATTACGGTTTCTCTATAAGATTTTTAGGCGTTCCGTATATAGTATGTTTTTTCTTAATGGGATACTCACTTTCTTTTTGTGTTTAAATTTATGCGTCATATGCCATTCCTACAACACTGTTGCATTTTATAAGCATTTCTTTGTCTGTTGTATTTATCATCCTTGGGAATGTTCCTTCTCTTTACACAGGATTCTTTCCACTAGCAGCCCTTGCTTTGTCTACACTTCGTTTGATTACCAAGTGCTGAGTCGTAACTCTTGACATTTTTCTTAGGATTAAATTACAAACTATATTACACCTAGCTGAAATCAGTACCTCTTGATCCAGGAAAACTCTGGCGCCTTTAATTCTCTTATGTTTCTCTCGTCCAAACTCCATTTTGTTTCACTCTTATCACTGTTTGCCTAATCCTTAAGCTCATTTTACTCTTCACCATTAGCTTGCCCTTCAAGCTAATTCTCTTTCTTCACTGTTAGCTTGCTCCTTAAGCTCACTTTCTTTTCACTATAAGCTTGCCCTTCAAGCTTACCTTTTCTTCACTTTTAGCTTGCTCCTCAAGCTCTCTTTTCTCTTCACTGTAAGCTTACCCTTTAAGCTACTTTTCTCTTCCAGCTCTACATATAAAACTCTTGATTCTACTACTATAACTTAACGGCACTGTAGCTTGTCCTTAGTAAGTATACTTGTACTGTACTGTTTCCTTTAAGGAACTGTTTTGCTTGTTTTTACACATTACCCTAGCGACGAGTAGCCCTTTCGGTGCATCATCACTTGGTTCTAAAACCACGTAAGATGTAGAAACTTTAGTCAGTCCTCTCTAATTTGCTGCAAAAATTGCCTGTGTCATGGCCGGAACTACTCAATTTAGTAATAAGAGAGATACTTGCACCATTCTATAAACTTAAACTATTTTTATCATCCTTCATACCTTCAAACATATTTTCTTTATTTTTAATACCATTTGTCCTACTTTCCTGGAAACCTGCAGCCATTCCCGACGAGTTCAATGCTTCTTTTCTAAAATGTTGTTTAGTCTTGGTTACCAGAGAACTACCCATCGTCTGAAAACTACATCCCTGAGTTATGGGTAGTAACTCGGAACGTTCCGTGGAAGTTGTAATTAATCTGATAAACTGCTTCTTTATATAGTCCTTAAAAAATCCCAGTCGGTTGTTGTTTGAAGTTCAGAGTCCGATTCTAAAAATAATTTTGCCTTATTTCTTAATTTTAATCTAGCGATAGCAACCAGTTGTTGTTTTGACCAATTTGCTAGTATTCCGGTTTGTTCAATAGCTGCCACAAAATCATTTACGTTGGTCGTTCCATCGTAGGTTGGTAATGAATCAATTCCAAATATTAGGTTGCTCATTGTAGTCACAGTGGTTGCGGCTGATAAGGGAGCTGTTGTTGTACTAGTTGTTGTAATGGCTGTAGTACTTGTTGTCGTCATGCTTTCAATATGGCACTTTTTGTGGTAGTTAGGTGGTTATTTTACACACAATAAAGGATCTCCTAAAACTTCTATTTTTCTGTTTTCTTTATCCTGCTACCTGACACAAAATTGTACTATATTTTTTCCGTTTTCTTTTACCCTCAGACCTGACACCAAATGTAGCGGCACGGCACTGCCTTTAGAATTTAACACCTCAAGTAAATATTCCGGCTGTGCCTGCTACAAGGTAATTAATTTTAGGGTTCGGGAGACCCTTGTTGCCATATGATTTATTACTTTAAACACTTGAAAGAATTATAATAGAATTTATTTTCTTAGTGAATTTAAAGCAAATTTGTTCTGATAATAAAAAAAAACACTGTGATAAATTTTAAGGGAGCACAATTTATTTTAAAACACTATAAAACACTGTGTACATATTTAAGATTAAGTATAATTACGGGAGCCACCCGAGCAATCACTAATTCTAAGTTAATTTTTATAAACCTTTCAATATTTATTCCACTATGTCACGACACTTACTTTTGTTTCACTTAACGACCCTTTGACCTAATTCCACGACCTTTTAACCTATTTCCGACACTTTTACGACCCTTTGCCTAACTCACGACCTTTTAGCTGTTTCTGAGCCGTTTGAATACTGACTTTTAGCGTTTCTAGCCGTTTGAATTTTCACTACACCGGATCACGGACCGTACTACCGACTGACAGACTTTTCCGAGTTTCACAGTTTTCCAGATGTATATCGCGTAACGTCGTAGAATGTACTGAATTTTACAGAATTATCGTGCTCTTTTTATACTATCAAACACGTGTACAAAACCCCAAATGTTTACCGAACATCAAAATTTATTAAGACATTAATTGGTCAAAAACACTTAAAATTTTATTAGCGTTCGCCTTTGTCCAAAATTTATGAGACATTCTGTCAAATATGTTATGTTTTAATTGAATTTATTACTCTTATACGGCTGAGTTGCTCGACACCTGCAGTAAACAGCTGTCAAATAATTTAGGTTTTAATTATATACAGTGTAAGAATATTTTATAGGCAATAAATGTTCTTTATTAAGAAGGGGTGAGCTTTCCTGCTTAATATGGTTGGGTTGCTTAGTCAGTTTCGTCGCGACTCTTGGATCGTTCGGTCAAAAATATGTGAAAAAAGTAGTTTAAAAGTGATCTGTGAACTTAGAAAACTTTCTTTGGATTTTTACCCTTATTGTGCCTTGGAAATATAAAATTGTTTTACTTTCTTCTTACAGTAAGTTTTAAATTTTGGAAATAAAATTAATTTTATTTATTTTATTTGACTTTTTTTAATTATAAAAATGATATTTTAAAATTTTATTTATTGTAGTGAAATTTTAATTTCCTGAGCCACTACAATTTTCTTTTATTTAATAAATAAAAATCAGTTTTTCTTTGCTTGATTATATTAAAAATTAAATTAAATTTTGTTGCACTTTTAATTACTTTATTTTATTTATTTATTTTTTTGCACAAAAATAAAATCAGTCTACGTTGCCCAGTTCATTACAGTGGCTTAGGAAATTAAAATTTCACTACAATAAATAAAATTATAAGATATCATTTTATAATTTCAAATAAAATAAAATAAAATATATAAATAAAATTAATTTAAATTTACAATTAAAAATAAGATTTCTTCAAAACTTACTGTTAAAGAAACAAAAACAATTTTATTTTATTCCAAGTTACTGAATGGGTAAAAATCCAAAGTAAATTTTCTAAGTTCACAGATCACTTAAACTACTTTTGTTCCCGCATTTTTGACCGAACGATGGAAGAACCACGAAGAGACTGACTTCGTAACTTTTAACCATAATAACCAGGAAAGCTCCCCCTTCTAAGTAAAGAACATTTATTGCCTATAAAACTTTCTTACACTACATATAATTAAAAACCTAAATTATTTGACAGCTTGTTTACAAAATGTTACTGCAGGTGGAAACAAGTAGCAGTATAAGCAGTAATAAATTCAATTAAAGCATAATGTATTTGACAGAATGTCTCATAAGTTTTGTAAAAAGCGAAAGAACATTTTTAATGGAATTTGACCCATTAATGTCTTAATAAATCTCGATGTCCGGTAAAAATTTGGGGTTTTGTACACGTGTTTGATAGTATAAAAAGAGCACAATAATTCCGTAAAAAAGACAGTACCTTCAACGACGCTACGCGATATACCTCAAGAAAACGGATAAGCCTCGGGAAAATGTCAGTTCGTGAAAAGTTCAGTGAAAGTTCGATATAGTACAACCAAAGACCTCGGAAAATGTCAGTTCGGTTAGTTCTGGTTAGTTCAGTGAACCGTCAAGATAGTACCTTCATCCAAGAACGTTGCTCAGTATAGTTTAAGAAAACAGTAAAAACTCTAGAAAGTTAGTGTTTAGTCGGAAATTAAGTAAATTCTACGACGTTACTCGATATACATCTGGAAAACTGTGAAACTCGGAAAAGTCTGTCAGTCGGTAGTACGGTCCGTGATTCGGTGTAGTAAAAATTAAAACGGCTTAAAACGCTAAAAGTCAGTACGGTAAAAGTGTCGAAAATAGGTCAAAAGGTCGTGGAATTAGGTCAAAGGGTCGTAAAGTAAAACAGAAGTAAGTGTTGTGACATAGTGGAATAAATATTGAAAAATTAAAAAATTTTAAAAAAATTAGAATTAGTGATTGCTCAGGTGGCTCCCGTAATTTTAGTCAATCTAAAATATGTACACAGTGTTTTACAGTGTTTTAAAATAAATTGTGCTCCCTTAAATTTTACCACAGCAGTTTTTACGCTACATTTGGTGATACAGGTGTGGGGTAAAATAAAAGAAAACAGGGAAGAATACAGCAACATTTGGTGTCAGGTCTGAGGGTACGAGAATACGGAAAAAATATAAGTATAATTTTGTGTCAGGTAGCAGGATAAAGAAAACAGGAAAAATAGAAGTTTTAGGAGATCCTTTATTGTGAGTAAAATAACCACCTAACTACCACAAAAAGTGCAATATTGAAAGCATGACGACAACAAGTACTACAGATATTACAACAACTAGTAAAACAACAGCTCCCTTATCAGCCGCAACCACTGTGACTACAATGAGCAACCTAATATTTGGAATTGACTCATTACCAACCTACGATGGAACGACCAACGTAAATGATTTTGTGGCAGCTATTGAACAAACCGGAATTCTAGCAAATTGGTCAAAACAACAACTGGTTGCTATCGCTAGATTAAAATTGAGAAATAAGGCAAAATTATTTTTAGAATCGGACTCTGAACTTCAAACAACAACCGACTGGGATTTTTTAAGGACTATATAAAGAAGCAGTTTACCAGACAATATGTAAAAGGAGCCGCGCTTAGGAATTTCCTATAGAATGTAAACAGCGCAGTGGCGAAACGTGTAGGGAATATTTAACCCGACTAAAACTACTGGGAAATAAAACAATTACGTTGACTGGTGACCCACAAGTAGATGATCACATTAAAGAAAAATTGGAAAAGGACATCACAGTGCAATTTTCATTGGGGTTAATGATGCCAATTAAACAAAGAGTTTTGTCTGGCAGTCCCAAAGATTTGGCAGCTGCAATAGAAATAGCAGAAAGAGAAGAATCAATAGAAAACCTGCTGCATCCACACCAAAACCGAGAATGCCGGATAGTTTCTAATAAACCAACCTACAATAAGAATTTCTTATCAAAATAATACCTCAAACAACGCGTACTCAAATCAAAGAAACAGGAATACCAATTGCTATTTGTGTAATAAACCGGGCCATAGAAAGGCTAACTGCCCGCAGAAAACTCAAGGACATAGCTACACGGTTTGCTATCTCTGTTCACAACGAGGCCATATAGCGAGGAACTGTCCGACACCTAATCAAGAAAGAAAATGTTTTGTTTGCAAAAACCCTGGACACCTATGGAAACAATGTACTGTAAAAGCTGGTCCACAGATAGAAAGAAGAATACCACAGAAACATTTAAACTCCAACGCAGTCGAATTTCAGCCCCAAACTTCGGCTGCTATTCAGGCAGATTGGCTGGACTGGAATTAAACGCCAAAGATAGGGTCGGGATATATACGTGCTCCGAAGAAGGAACCCCAAAGCCATGTAGTGTAATTGAAGTTAAGATTAAAGGTAAGCCTTACTTAGCTTTAATAGATTGTGGAGCAGTAATATCCCTGATTAAACCCAATATTGCCGAGGGGTTTATGAGAAACGCAGATGTTAATTTAATAGATATTCAAGGAAGGAAAATACCTACGTGTGGAGCTCGTAAAGTAGCAATAACATTTGCTGAAAATATAGTGGTTGAGCATAATTTTGTAGTAATCGAAGCAAATAGCTTTCAAGCAGATATGTTGCTAGGCATTGACTTTTTACGAGAATATGGTGTAAAAATAGATTGGAGTAATAATTGTATGTATGTGTTTGATACAGTTATACCGTTGCTGGACGAGAACTCCAGGAATAATTTAGAGGAAAGACTTGCGCAGTTGGAATCTCAAATCAAGGAGATAAGAAAGAAGGAGGTAAATAAAAAGGAAAATGTTTTAGAAAAGCAGACCAGATCAATTGCAACTTCCACGGAACGTTCCGAGTTACTACCCATAACTCAGGAATGTAGTTTTCAGACGATGGGTAGTCGTCTGTTAACCAAGGCTAAACAACATCTTAAGCAACCTAGAGAAGAAGCATTGAACTCGTTGGGAATGGCTGCAGCTTCCCAGGAAAATAGGATAAATGGTACCAAAAATAAAGAAAATATGTTTGAAGGTATGAAGGATGATAAACAAAGTTTAAGTTTAGAGAATGGTGCAAGTATTTCTCTTATTACTGAATTGGTAGTTCCAGCCATGACACAAGCAATTTTTTCAGCAAATTTGCGAGGACTGACTAAAGTTTCTACACCTTACGTGGTTTTAGAACCAAGTGATGATGCACCGAAAGGGCTACTCGTTGCTAGGGTATTGTGTAAAACAGGAAAAACAGTTCCTTTAAAGGTTACTAATGTAACAGAAAATGAGATTGTTTTAAAGCAAAGAATGGTTATAGCAAAAGCTTATGAAACGGAAATGGATGAAACTAGTGACCAAGATAGTGGACATTATGTGAGAAATGTAAACGAAAAAGGTACAGGTGAAATTTTAAAAGAATTGAATTTAGAAAATCCTAAAACGAAAGATGAAATTAAATTAAAGAATCTTATTCTAGAGTACATTGATGTTTTTAAAAAGCCTGAACAAAGACTTACTTGTACTTCAAGAGTAACCCATAGAATTATTACTGAAGATGTACCACCCATTTTAAAAAGGCCTTATAGAGTGCCATATCACCGTCAAGAGATAATGAAAAAGGAAATACAAAAGTTACTTGATGATGGAATTATTGTGGAAAGCCAGAGTCCATGGAGTTTTCCAGCCATATTAATTGAGAAGAAAAGACATCCTGGAGAAGACGTTCAGTTTAGATTAGTGATTGATTTCAGATCGCTTAATTCTGTAACTAAGACGGACTATTTTCCTTTGCCCCATATACAAGAAACTATTGACAAATTGACAGGTGCATCCATCTTTTCAACCATGGATCTTGCTTCTGGATACTTTCAAGTTCCACTACACCCAGATGATCAGGAAAAGACAGGGTTTTCAACACCAGATAATCACTATCATTTTCTTAGAATGGCAATGGGACTTAAAAACGCACCTGCTACTTGGAGTAGGATGATGCATCATATATTAGGAAAATTAACATATGAGGAGTGTTTAGTTTATCTCGATGATATAATCGTATTCTCAAAGGACGTTGAGACACATTTAAAACGTCTTCGACATATTTTTGATAAAATGAGAGAAAGTAATTTAAAACTGAAGCCAACAAAATGTCATTTTATGAAAAAAGAGATTGAGTATCTAGGACATCTTATTCGAGAAGGAGGATATACAACACATCCATCTAAAACAAAAATTATAGAAACATACCCGATTCCGCGAAATATTCGAGAAGTTAGAGCATTTTTAGGACTATGCGGATTTTACAGAAAGTTTGTCCCAAATTTTGCAAAAATTAGCCAACCTTTAACTTTACTTACAAAGAAAGATATAAAGTATCGTTGGGGGCTAGAACAACAAGAGGCTTTTGTAACTTTGAAAAGAGCACTTATTTCTCCACCTATTTTAAGATATCCTGATTTCACTAAACAGTTTATTGTTAACACCGATGCCAGCGCAACAGCCATTGCTGCTATTTTAAGTCAGAAACACGACGGAGTAGAATTACCTATTTGTTATTCCAGCCGCACTCTCAATGACGCCGAGAGGCGCTATAGTGCTATTGAACGAGAGTGTTTGGCTGTTGTATTTGCGGTAAAAACGTATCGTAATTATTTGACAGGGACCCATTTTATAATAATGACAGACCATCGTCCGCTTAAATATCTTTTAACCATAAAAGATCAAAGCTCAAGATTAGCAAAATGGGCAATGTTCCTTTTGGAGTACAGCTTTACAATTATTTATAGACCAGGAAAACAAAATGATAATGTGGACTCCCTTACACGGCTGAGAACTCCAGATAGCCCAAATACTAATAATCTTATAGCTTCTATATCAAACAATGGTCATATGGTACCCATGGTTAATGTCATATGGACCCGAGAAGAACTCAGAAACTTACAATTGGGCGATCCAGAGTTAAATAAAATAATTACATCGTTAAAACCAGAAGATGAAGAATATTATTTAGGTTTAGAGGGATTGCTCTACCGCCACAGGAAAAATAATCAAAGACATGATCCAGTTATGGCACCAGCTACAATAATTCAAGAAATATTACATCTATACCACAACTCACTATTTGCTGCCCATCCCGGTCAAAAGAAAACAAAAGAATTTATACAACAGGACTTTTATTGGCCAAGTTTAAGAAAAGATGTTATAAACTATATTGAAAACTGCAAATCATGCAATCTAAGGAAAACAAATTATCAGCCACCGGTCGCACTTCAACAAATTTCGATTCCAGCCACACCTTGGTCGAGAATCAGTTTAGACCTTGTCGGTCCATTGAACAGAACAATAAATAACAACAAATATATCCTGACATGTGTGGACTATTTAACTCGGTATCCCGAATGTGTACCTCTACCCGACATAAAAGCAGAAACAGTTGCCAGAGCTTTTGTGGAAAATATAATCTGTCGTTTTGGTACACCTAGAGAGCTTTTGACTGACTGTGGCACTCAATTCGTTGGCAAATTATTTCAAGAAATATGTTTATTACTTGGCATTAAGAAATTAAAAACTACTCCGTACCATCCAAGTGGAAATGGTGTTGTTGAACGCTTTCATAAGTCAATCAAAACCATGATAGGACATTTTGTCACTGAACACCAAGACAGCTGGGACTCAGTTTTACCGTATTGCCTGATGGCTTATCGCAATTTAGTTCATGAAGGAGTAAAGGATACACCATTTTTCCTTATGTTTGGTCGCGATATGGAATTACCTATTCACTTAACTATTCGTGATCAACGAACCAAATATGACTTGGATGAAAACTATGCAAGTGAGATGTTAGCTAGGATGCAAGACGCTCATGAACTTGCTAAAAGAAATCTTGAAGCAAGCATTAAACAACGCTGTGAAAAACGAAATCAGAAGAAAACTAGAAAAGAATTTCAACTTGCAGATTTAGTATATCTTTATACACCAGCCATCCCAGGAAAGAAATTAGCATCTAAGTTTTACAATAAATGGACTGGTCCGTACAGAATTATAGAGAAAAAGGGACCAGTCACCTTTAAAATCAAAGCTTTAAGTAATAATAAATGGCATATGGTACATGCAGACCGATTAAAAATTTGTAAAGGAACCAACTTTTATGCAGAAAAATCTAAATTAAATAACAGTACAGATGATAGAGATAACCAGGAAATAGATGAATTAAGTAATGATACTAGACAGAATGAAATTGACAATTTTCTTGACAATGGGCGTGAGGAAAATCAAGAAACTCAGGAAAATAATGAGGATCCAGAGTCCGAAGAAGAAGAACAAAGGGAACAATCAGAAGATTCCACCGACACGGAATTGTCTGACTCGGAAGAAGAACGAGAACCGCCTGTGGAAAATAACAGATGCTCTCGCACTCGTACGCGTGAAGTGAGATTACCACAGCGATTTAGAGACTACGATTTAGGATAAGCTGTATCTAGGAGCCACCCATTAAGTTATCGCCTAGTATTAAAAATGTATATAATTAAAGGTTTAACATTTAGAAAGTGAGAGAGACAGAAGACTAAAAGTAATTTTATTGTTGCAGTGGAAATATTCATCCTGACCTTGTTGGTCAACTTAACGTTTGGAAGCCTTATTGCCTATGACTGTCGAAATCCCTCCACTAATATGACAGTAATATCGCTCAGAGATGTGGCTGAATGCCCTGATGCTGAAACCGGTTATGATACCGTAGATGGGTTTGTGCAAATTATAGAAAAACGGCGTTATGAATACGTTCATGTATGGACTTGCCTTTTAGAAGTTACTAGACAAATAACCCACTGTGGAGCATTTTCGCATCAGTCTGTCGTTGAAGGAGGTATTTCAACATACATTTATGAATTAGGAGGCGAGGAATGTAGAAAAACTCATGCATTTAGGCAATTTCGAGGCATAAACGGACATATAATAAGTAAACTAAAGGCAAACGCTTCGGTATCTACGAATCTTTTGTTAGCAGGAAAAATTGACTCCAGTTATAATTGTGAAGGTGCTCAGTATTATGAAGATGGAAGACAATTTAACAATGTTGTAGTACAAGCCGACGTAAAAATAACCCTTAAGGATTATTTTGCGAAGGTATCTTTAGAAAATAATGATATACACTTGCAAAATGGCGTAAGGTGTCCTTTTCTAGAAGGATACTGCATGGACAGTGTAAATGGAGAATCAACATGGGAGAAAAATTACCCAGAAATGTGCCAGCAATATAATATATTATACGAAGGTAGTGCAACCTTTGTAAAAGAGAAAGCCTTTAAAAACAACCAGTACGTTGTCGTAGAAAACAAATCAAAGGTATTTGCGATACAACTTATTACTCAAGAAAAAGTATGTGGCATAGTCGCCTGGCAGAGTGAACATCCCAGACTTTTGATAGTAAAAAGATAATTGCTAGAGAAACAACCCCTTTTAGCAAAAGCTCCAAAAGTCAAGACCCGGATTTAATAGTTTATGTAAATTCAAAATTTTTATACTCTGAACAATCTTTCAAAAGAACGGTTAACAACATGTTTGCCCAAACTATATACAGAAGATGCCTACTACATAGGGAAATTCTTAAAAATAGACTTACCATGGCAACAGTAAGTCCAAACGCAGTGGCTAAGTTAGTTAAGAACAAACTGGGTTATGTAGCTAAAGTAGCAGGAGAAGTAATGTACATCATGAAATGCAAAGCACTTTCTGTTGAAGTAAGAAGAGAAACACAATGTTTTAATGAATTACCAGTAACTGCCTACAATAAAAGTTTTTATATGTCTCCAGTGACAAGAATTCTTCAAGAACATGCAGAACAAACAGAATGTAATACTATAATTCCCCCAATGTATTTTATTGAGAGAAAATGGATAGGATTCGATCCATATCCAAATATAGGCTTGGTGCCACAAGAACTTCGAGTAGATGCTGAAGAAGCACCTGTATTCCATACCATAAAGGACCTTGGCGTAGGCGGACTTTATACGTATTCCGAAATAAAACGAGCTCAAGATGAGATCTTATTTTCCTTAGAGAGAAATGCATTAAATAATATTATAGTAAGGAAAATTGCTGGACAAGACGTACAGTCTCAAGGATTTAGTACACTTAGTTTGTTTAACAAGCAAGAAATGGAAAAATTAGCAAATAGTGCCATACGTACCTTATACGGTTACTTCACAATTTTGGGAGATTGGACCAGTGGAATATTAGGAATTTATTTTATTTTAAGAATAATTAAATTTGTTTTAGAAACGTTTATGAACGCAGTAGCCATTCATCATTTTAATGGATGTTCTCTGCATTTATTTGCTGCGTGCTGGGACACACTGACTCTTTTTGTATTGCATCATAAACAAAAAGAACAAATGAATGCTAGAAAACTAGATGAAAATATCCAATGTTATTTTAAAAATGAGGATCCGGCAGAGACCCAACCTAACGCGTCTGCAGTTAAACAAGAAAAACATGTCACCTTTTTTATAGAAAAGGATGATAATGTCGATAAACCATCAACATCCCAAACTTATACAACGTTACTCCAAGACCTGGTCAATATTCCAAAAATTAAATGGAGCTTATTTGATAAAAATGATACTAGCAAGTAAGAAGAAAATTATAAAAAAAAAAAATTGTTCAAATGGTACATAGAAGGACATCTCCCGACAAAAATTCAAAACTTGATTCTCATGTCCGATGAAATTTCTAAAAATTTTACCTAAACAAGTTTTGAGACATCTGGCGTGCCTCTTAAAAAGACCTTTTTACCTGTCTAAGACCGAAATCTGTATCCAAAGACTCGAGACAGCCAAGGACCCGGTAGGTGCTGCTTTTTAAACACGGGAATTTTGTGAAATACAAGACTGAATTACACAGCAACGCAACTAAAGACTAAAGGGACTTAACCCTTGAGTATTGACAACGCTAAAAAGCCTAGGACGGTAAATCTATTAACACGTACACTAAAAGCCTACCGCCAGACAGATTTGACGGTTTATGAATGATATTGATGTAATTATAGGGTAATTACGGTCAAATAAATCTCGCAAAAGATTAAAAGTGGATGAAAGTAAAATCGTAAAAATTAATTTTCCCATAAACTAAAATCACATAAAAGAGGCAACTTCACACTGATAAAATACAAAAATTTTGTTTAGATTGAAAAAAACCTCGAAGGGTAAATAATAAAAGACAAGGCTTATAATAACACAGTGAGATAAACCAAAGTTAAATATAGTTTTAAGAAATAAAGTGAGAGGGAATAATGTTTTAAACATTTACCCCCAGATTTTAACAAAACCAGGCAACAAGGGCCTTAAACTTAACTTTAAAAGTTAATAGTGACCGCGTTTAGTTCGGGAACTTCTTTAGTTCGGGAACTTCTCAAATTACAGAACATTTAAGACATTTTAAGTGATTTTTTTTCTTTTTTGCTAGAATGATGTGGATGGTAAATTTTTTTACCTATATCCGGATGATTCGGGACAATCATCCGGTGGCGAATAATCTATTATGAATGGCACTGCAGGGCCCTGTTTTACCAGTTGGGGGAAAATCAGCCGACAACAAATACCTTCATACCATATCGAGCATCAGTCAGCCTTTGGATTGGGCTACTTCATATGGAGTACCAGGCATTTCGGACAGCGTGGGCAACCGCCTATCAGCAAATCTACGACCCAAATTTATGTGATTGCCCACTCTGTCGGCCGATTCCAGAGGACATCTTCCGATTAGGGGAAACATGGGCACGAGAACACCAAGGTGTTCAGGCTTGCCGGTGTATAATGTGCCAATTCAGGCCAGAACAACCGGCTACTCCGGTACCTGCTTCTCCTAACTACCCACCACCAGAGGATGTTCTCATGCAGAATATGGAAGAAATGGCTCCTGAACCAGCTCCGCCAGCTGAACCAGAGGAGACGCCAGAACTTCAAGTGTATCCACCCCCAGCCACCAACCCAGAGGAAGAGGCCCAGGTGACTCTGAAGGAAGAAGATTCGCCATATTTGTGGTATTCATCACAAACTTCAAATGAAGGAATCGTGCCCTTTGAAGTGACAAGGGTATGGGACCACCCGCATCAAGCTGGACCCTCAACCTTTTCCCCCATACAACAGGAAAACGGTGGAGGACCTGACCAGAAAAGAAAACCGATATAAAGTGGTAAGTGCGCCTGGCAGCACAAAGTTAATTTTAAGACGTTTATAATAATAATAATAAAAAAAGACGTACAAATTTATTTAGTTAAACAACATTATAACATAGTTTTAGTTATTAGGATTAGTAATCATTTTTGAGTAGATATTTTTTTTAAGAAAACTTAGAGTTATAATTTTACATTTCTAAAATTAATTAATGGGTTTTTATAAGTTTATTTTTGGGTTAAAATAATGTGGCAGCACAAAGTTAATTTTAAGACGTTTAAAACAATAATAATAATAAAAAAGGACGTACAAATTTATTTAGTTAAACAATATTATAACATAGTTTTGGTTATTAGGATTAGTAATCATTTTTGAGTAGATATTTTTTTAAAGAAAACTTAGAGTTATAATTTTACAGTTCTAAAATTAATTAATGGGTTTTTATAAGTTTATTTTGGGTTAAGTTAATAAAATGACATTATTTTGGGGAGTAAAATGTTATTTTTTTATTAACGCATTTTTTTGTTGTATTAGCTTAATTAACAAACATTTTTTTGGCGTATCCATAGAAATTTTTTTTACTTTATATATTGTATTGTAAGATAACATAATAATAGCTATTAGGACTTGAGCTCTTCATACGATAAACATTTTCAGAGAATCGACAACAAAATATTTTATTATTGTCTATCTTTTAAAAAAATTAATAAATAAATTGTTTTTTTTGTCATATAAAATTTTGGTTGATATTAATAACGTAATAAAACAAGAATGACTACACCACATAAGAGATATAGGTATAAGACATACCTTCTAAGTTTATAAATTAGTGTAAATAAAAAAATATATATGTAAATTTTTTAATGCTGTAAACACACAAAGCCCTGTTTTACTTGACGTGACTGACTTTAGAAAATAAACAACTTTGATATTAATTTAAATGAGAAACACGACCTTAAACATATTATTTAATTTTCAAATTTATTTCTCAATATCTTTTAATAATCATGTCCTACCTCCAAATTTAAAAACTTTTAAGATAATAACAGTGAAACGGTAGACTGCTCAGAAAATAGCGAAATCTGTTAATATAAAGTAACACCAAACCTATTATAATAGCACTTTATGATTTGGTTAAAACCACAAACTAAATTTAAAATCCCCCATTCAATTTCCCCTTTGAAAAACGCATAATTAAAATCCCCGGACGCCGCTGCTCTATCAGATCTCGCAATCGAAATTTCTCACACAATACAGGTTCATTACGCCGAGTGCCGGACCGAATGTGGCGGCTGCTTTGGCCAAAAAGAGTGTCATTTTCCGGGTAAAACGGATCCGAAATTGATCCGGCGGCTATAACTGAATTATGGCTCCGATATCCGGGCTGTTAGAAGCAGCGCGTAACGCGGCAAAAGGAAATAAACACTGATTTAATTACAATCCCTATTAGGGGCTTATCATTCTCTTATTAGGCGGGCACCATACACATTTTTGCACACGGCACAAAATATGTTTTCAATGGCTTTTTTATTGTATTATATGCGTTGTTTGTCAGTTTGACAGGTTACAAATAAGTAATTCTGATTATGTTTTAACATATTTCTATGAATTGAACAAATGATAATAGAGACATTTTGCACCTCTTAAAATAACAGACGTTTTTTTGCCTCCTTATGGTTATCGTTATTAAACATAACGATTACGGCAGCAGTTTTTGACAGAGATTTTGCAGCCTCTTTTAAAAACTTTATCTTGCGTCTGCGCTTTCGACACACAACCTTATTTTTGCCTGTGGTTCACCGATTTTAAAGTTAACAAAAAGTCAGTATTTACTTTTATTCTTCATAAGATATAAATTGATATTTAAATATATGCAAACACTTCGGTTGATTTCGTTTTTAAAAAAAGCAAAACACAAAAAGTAAGGTTAGGTTTGGCAGTAGAATAAAAAGCAAGTGTGCCAGATTGGAACATCTAAATTAATTACTGATTTAGAATATCCGTAAAAGTCCGTTGATATTTTAATTAACACGGCATTAAAATTTTAACCTTTTAAATAATTGATATTAAATTTTCTACAATCCGGCAACCACGCAGTTTAACGATAACGATAACGATAAGCTCTTCGGTATTCATCCGTAATTAAAGGAGTCCGGTATGGTTAATAACGATAACGGATCATGTTTGCGTTACTGCGCAGTCTCAGAATAACGTTAACCACAACGGAATTGCAAAATAAGGGATGCAAAATGTCTCTAATGTCAATTTTTATTTTACGTCCTTGTATACATATTCAGTAAGGCCAAATTTTTCATGGACTTTAACGTTATAAAGACAAAAGGTATACATTTTTTAAATTTTATGTCAAAAAATTAATTAAAAATAATGTCGATAAACGGCATACGCTACTTATAGTGTAAAAGTACTAATAGTACAAAAAATTATGTACAGTGTGTCTTTAAAAGTTTTTAGCATATGGGACACTTTTTAATTATTATTTTTACGAAAAAAGGTGTTTCTTTATAAAAAGTTCTGCTGAATGAGTAAATATGTTTTTACAAAAATATTAATATGTTGGATATACAGGGTGGACAAAAAATACTACCAGGAAAGTTAAGATATCCAATAGGTGCTTTTTTACCAGTTATTTTTTATTGTCAAACTCTAGACTGTCCATTAGACATTTTATTTTTAATAAAAAAAATCAGATTTTTAGCAAGTTTATCAGTAAGGTTTTTGGTAAACAGTTTACCACATGTTTGGTAAACTATTTACCACATTTTTAAGATGCAATCATTAGCTTAGTTTTCGCCTGGCGTCTTGTTTGATTTTATTGTATTGGAAAAAATAATTTTAACCGAGAGCTAATGAACCTTTGTTTAGAGATTAAATTCTTGATTGAAGCATAAAATTACAAACGACTTTTTGCAAAGTGTTCTTTATACCCACAACAATCAAATATTTTTAATTAAATTTTAATATAGATTTATAAGTATAACTTGGAACCGCTATGTCACAACAACCATAAACAGATTTCACGACCTTTTACTATACCGACTCTAGCCATAAAAACATAGGGTTTAGATAAAGTCAAGGGCTATGACCTAGGAAACGTAACCCAAATAGCAGGTACTTTTACGCTCGTGTTTACAAAATACTTTCATTAAGAAAGATATTTTGTTCTGGATACGGGGGTGTGTTGTAATGAACTGGGCAACGTAGACTGATTTTATTTTTGTGCAAAAAAAAAATAAATAAATAAAATAAAGTAATTAAAAGTGCAACAAAATTTAATTTAATTTTTAATATAATCAAGCAAAGAAAAACTGATTTTTATTTATTAAATAAAAGAAAATTGTAGTGGCTCAGGAAATTAAAATTTCACTACAATAAATAAAATTTTAAAATATCATTTTTATAATAAAAAAAAGTCAAATAAAATAAATAAAATTAATTTTATTTCCAAGAATTTAAAACTTACTGTAAGAAGAAAGTAAAATAATTTTATATTTCCAAGGCACAATAAGGGTAAAAATCCAAAGAAAGTTTTCTAAGTTCACTGATCACTTTTAAACTACTTTTTCAAATATTTTTGACCGAACGATCCAAGAGTCGCGACGAAACTGACTAAGCAACCCAACCATATTAAGCAGGAAAGCTCACCCCTTCTTAACCCAGATATGCCGGAAGGAACTTTTATTTTAAAAGACGTTTAATTTCTCAATTTTTTATTAGTTTTAACAATAATAAACACAATAAAAACTACTAAACTTATAGCTAGTATGCACAAGTCCTTTAAGGGCTAGACCTATATATAGGACGTTAGGAATATAACATATGATAATACTTAATATAAGAAAAAACTAAGCCGTGGTATGATATGCAACAAAGCATTTGACATGTACACCAACATCACATTTAAGACATCGGGTGGTAGTTTTGGAGTGACAATGGCGACATTTTGTTTGTTTATCTTGTGGAATAACAAAATGATCAATTCTATCAAAACGAATTTCCATATTTTCGTTTTGACTAGGTCTTCCTTTTGAACTGCTGTACGACTTTTTATTTTGTTTTAGAAGTGCTACTGCTATTCGCCTTCTAAAGGTTAGATGATCCATGGCGCCTTTGTTGGTTTTATGAATTTGCCAAGCATTATGCACGGCCATATCCAGGCACTGGGAGATTAGGCAAAAATACCATTTTTTTCCTCTAATAGATGTTCGATAAAGGCTTATGTTTTCATCGCATCTGTCTACGCCACCCATATTAGCATTATATCTGTTAACTACGTGTGGTTGTTCAATTTGAATATTCTTTTTCTCACGTTGTGAATATCTTTTAACATTATGAGTGGGTTTAACACCCCAAGCATTTGAACACATTGTGACAATGCTATTGTCATTCCACTGAACCGCAACTATATGATTTTCTTCTGACATCCGATATTCATAATCCCCCCTTTTTCTTTTCTTTAGATCTATAGAAGCAAATGGATTGTTGATAATTCTGTTACAACGAATTGTTCCGCTTGCCTGAATATTTTTTTAACAAATATATAAGCAATTCACCAGAGTTAAAAAAATTATCAAAATAAAAGTGAAAATTAGGATCCTGCTATCTAGACCTCAGTGTATCTGCAGATGTTAGTACAACACCTGCTCCCACTCCCAGTTCTGTGTAAGTTGTTCCAATATGAGTAGCTGCACACTGGTATGGTTCAAACCAGTTAACGTATCCTAGACGCGTACATCCCACCCATAGCTTGTAGCCGTACCGGATCGGCTTGCCTTTTATATATTGTTTGCAACCATGTCTACCGTAATATGGGACCATGGCTTCGTCAATGCTGTGCGATTTTTGTAAATAAGGGTCGAAGTTTGGCAAACTTGTCATTTTTATCTAAATGGTTGTTATCTGTAAAGTGCAGATTGCTCATGATATATTCAAACCTGTCTCTTGATATAGCGTCAGCTATAAGGTCATTATGTGTGTCCTCCTCACGCTCCCAGAACATACGTCTCCTAGAGGGCTGAAGATAACCGCTTAGTAAAAGTACACCGAAGAATGATTTTATTTCTTTGGCTGAAATATTGCCCTGTTTATTCTTTTGGCTTGCATACCTAAAAAACAAAACAAAAATATTATTGTAAAATATTTTGTTGAAAATAGAGTAAATTTCTTACCTATTGGATTCATGAACAATTAGTTCAATAAAATCGTTGTCGAAGAAAATCTCAAATAATTGAAGTGGATTTCTATTAGCAGTAAAATCAGAGTAATCAGACGGCCATTCATCGTCTGTATCAGCAACGTCAAAGTCTTTTTGTTCCCACTTGTAATCGGTTTTTTTCGCTTAGGAGCTCTACTGCTTTTTTAGAGAGACGTTTAGCTATTTCCGACAAAGGTATGTCGTCCTCGGAGTCAGAATCCGAAATATCCATATTATGGATCCTTATTTCGACAGGTGCTCTCAATTGATTAGCTGGTAAGTTCTCTATTTTTATATTATTTTCATCGCCCGAGTCTTCATCTGTAATATTGCCACATGCATTTTCGGGCGGAAGCATGAATATATCAACTTCTCCTTGGGGGAAATCGTCATCGTAAGCAATTGTTAGGGCCTCATTTAGCGTTAGACCACTAAAAAATTTACCATAAAAGAGCAAGATACAAAAATTATTGTTTTTATTTTCAATACCCCATATTCCTAGCGTCCTATATTTAGGACGGCATCATAATTATCATTATAATTAAATTTGTATACAAAACTAAGAAAAAACAACGTCATAATATAATAGTCTATGTACCTTAGACCCCATAAGATATATAACAACAATTTTAAACTGAAGTTTTTTACTAAATACTTACCCCACAAACTTTACGTCACATTCAGCCATTTTTTACGTTCTAATACACTAAGGTGAACCTAGGAAACGTTCTTTCGCTTTGAACTGGCGTGGCGTACTGATCAGTGTGACCAAGTACATCGTATTTTTGCACAGTGGCGACACTTTTAAGAATCAGGTCATTTCCGGCGGGCCTTTTAAATCTCCGTCCTATATGTAGTACGTCAGGCATATCTGGGTTAATAAAGAACATTTATTGCCTATAAAATATTCTTACACTGTATATAATTAAAACCTAAATTATTTGACAGCTGTTTACTGCAGGTGTCGAGCAACTCGCCGTATAAGAGTAATAAATTCAATTAAAACATAACATATTTGACAGAATGTCTCATAAATTTTGGACAAAGGCGAACGCTAATAAAATTTTAAGTGTTTTTGACCAATTAATGTCTTAATAAATTTTGATGTTCGGTAAACATTTGGGGTTTTGTACACGTGTTTGATAGTATAAAAAGAGCACGATAATTCTGTAAAATTCAGTACATTCTACGACGTTACGCTATATACATCTGGAAAACTGTGAAACTCGGAAAAGTCTGTCAGTCGGTAGTACGGTCCGTGATCCGGTGTAGTGAAAATTCAAACGGCTAGAAACGCTAAAAGTCAGTACCGTAAAAGTGTCGGAAATAGGTTAAAAGGTCGTGGAATTAGGTCAAAGGGTCGTTAAGTGAAACAAAAGTAAGTGTCGTGACATAGTGGAATAAATATTGAAAGGTTTATAAAAATTAACTTAGAATTAGTGATTGCTCGGGTGGCTCCCGTAATTATACTTAATCTAAAATATGAACACAGTGTTAAACAGTGTTTTAAAATAAATTGTGCTCTCTTAAAATTTATCACAGTGTTTTTTTTATTATCAGAACAAATTTGCTTTAAATTCACTAAGAAAATAAATTCTATTATAATTCTTTCAAGTGTTTAAAGTAATAAATCATATGGCAATAAGGGTCTCCCGAACCCTAAAATTAATTACCTTGTAGCAGGCACAGCCGGAATATTTACTTGAGGTGTTAAATTCTAAAGGCAGTGCCGTGCCGCTACACCACTACAATTTTCCCTTTTTTATTAAATAAAATCAGTTTAATATTATTTTAAACATTTTGATAATATTGAAAAGTTTCTTTTTTTGCACAAAAATAAAATCAATCTAATCCGCCCGGGTCATTTCAAAGGGTATATTTTCCTGTTTGACTGATTGACAATCGTAAAGTAAACAAATGAGCATCGACTTTGTTATTTTAAATGGAACACCATGTATATTTTAGGTTTATTGGAAAGGGAATATTTTCCTGTTTTTCCAAAATATCTACTTTGTCTATGTTTGGACCACTAGTTACCGCAGGAAATGATTCTGAATCCTGGAAAAGTTAGCCGCTCTGATTCATAGACAATTGAATATGAGTGGCTTTGGTTTCATTTGTTTCTCTAACTGTGGCCTTTCTGTTATTTGTTTTGGTTGAAATAAAGAAATTGTTTGTAATATTTAAAATTGAGCTACATTTTTTTGTTATTATTTTTACTTAAACAACTTGAAGTTCTATAAAACTTTATAAACAATAAATAGCAAAATTATTTAATAATGAACTAAGATATTAATATTTTGTTTAATCTGTACAGCCCCCTTTATTTCTAAGGCACATTTTAATTTAAATAAAATATTAGGTATCTTGGTTCATTATTAAATAATTTTGTTTATTTATTGTTAATTAAGTTTTATAGAACTTCAATAAAGTTGTTGAAGTAAAAAAATAATAACCAGAAAACAATAATGTAGCTCCATTTTTACATTAAAATATTTATTATTTCTTTATTTTAACCAAAACAAATAAGGCGAAACGTCTCCTAGACGATCAATTATATTGCCCAATATTGTGCAATTAAATTGATCGTCTAGGCCTAATATTGAAGATTGCGCAATAACTGAATGAAAGTTTAAGCGAGTTTAATTATTATTGCATAATGTTACAATTAATACATCGTGTAAGGTCAGTATTACGTAATAATTTTTAGTTTGCATTCCGTCGGCAAGGAGTGCACGTTTGCAAAAAATGGCATAAAAAGAGAATGCAAACGTTAAAGAAAAAAAGAGTTTATCGTCGAATAATAAAACTTTAAATCTTCTAGAGTATTTCCAGTCGTTAAATACCGTAATGTTATTGAAACCGTTGAAGAGGTGATACTGCTTTCCTCATGTTTGTATTTTTTCTCAATCGATGGCGTGATCAATTCTAATAGCTCTTGAAATAGTTTAAAATTTTTAAAGTCTACTTTCTCAGCTAATAATTGGTTTTTATATACCTATATATACAAGGTGTCCCGTATCGTTATGTTCAAATTTTGGGAACGTAAAGTACACTTCTTTTCAAGTAAAAAAACGCAAGACTTGTATATCCATTTTTATTTATTTCAAAGTTACACGCCCATGAATGTTATTTGAAGATAATACTAAGATAATACTAAAAGTAAATAAAGAATACTAAAAATAAGTTCGTAAAGTAAATAAAAAAATATTTTATTTAAAAAAAAGGTCAATTGATAATATTTTCAAAATGTCCACCTCAAAAAAAAAAAAAAAAAAAAAAAATAAAAATGGATATACAAGTTTTGCGTTTTTTTACTTGAAAAGAAGTGTACTTTACGTTCCCAAAATTTGAACATAACGATACGGGACACCTTGTATATAGATATATGGATATATATATATATATATATATATATATATATATATATATATATATATATATATATATATATATATATATATATATATATATAAGTATATATATATATATATATATATAGATATATATATATATATATATATATATATATATATATATATATATATATATATATATATATATATATATATATATATATATATATATGGGATCAAGTCTTATAAGAGGTTTTCGTTTTTGCCTTTTCTTGTACCAATCTTTCGACCAGCGACGTGTTCTTTAATGTTTAGCCACAAGCAATAACACTACAGCTGCAGCTAAATCTTGTGCGGACATTTCGCCTTATTTACGCACAATTAAACTATCGTCCGACTGAATACAAAAAAACTGCACATTTCGTAGTATTGAGCAATATAATTGACCGTTTGGATTTAAAGCGCCATTCAATTATATTGCACAATTATAGATATTGTGCAATGTTATTGTAGGTTTCGAGGCTGCCTAAAAAAAAGGCCATTTTTAGAGAAACAAATGAATCCAAAGCCGCCCATGTTAAATTGTCTATGAATCAGAGCGGCTGACTTTTCCAGGGTTCAGAGTCAGTTTCTGCGATAACTGGTGGCAGCATAGACGAAGTATTTATTTTGGAAAAACAGGAAAATATTCCCTTTCCAATAAACCTAAATTATTCATGGTGTTCCATTTAAAATAACAAAGTCGATGTTCATTTGTTTACTTTACGATTGTCAATTGGTTATTTTTTAGCAAACCCTGTACCTGCATGTAAACATTTCTATTTGGATTTGAACATACATCCTTTTTTGTTGCTTTACTGGTCGATATTCCAATACCTATTTGCTTAACCAGTATGGTAAATGTTTGATTAAGGAAATAACTTGAAAGCAGCCAATGGCCGAGAGCCAAACAAAGGAAGCTATCGACTGAATGAGCTGGTAGATAGCGTTTAAAAGCAGCCAAATCAAGACATTTAAGGAAAGAGAAAAGGAAAAGGAAGAGCTTGGGCGCATTCAGAATCGACGCCCGGTAAAGACATGTGAAATAAGCAAGACTTTATGAAAATTAAACATAAGAAACAAGTTCGTTTGCCAAGGTCACAAAATGGGTAAAGTTTACCCGAAGATTGTCGAATCTGAATGCGCCCCTTATCAAAACTGAACATTAGGAACAAATTCGTTTGGCATATGTTTGGCGACGTCACAGAAGGGGTAAATTTTACCCCAAAGTTGTCGAATCTGCAGCGGGACTCTGTGCTCTATAGAATTCCACACCTCGCTTTCTATCGTAGAATAGAATAAATACCAGAAATGTTCGTAAAATGTCTATATGTGTAATATTACTTCCTGTTTACCTGTGCAAGATAAAAGTGGACACACATACCGCTATTGCGAATTAGATTAACGGAATATCATTATTATTGAACAATTAAATTTGTATTTATTGTTTTTAACACGGAACAAAAAAGGGGTTAGGTTTTTAATCGACTTTTTTAAATTTTATTTTTATTTACTGTTGGCGTCAATTTTGGACTGTGGCACTAACAGGTAATATATCTATCAAATACTCCCTGTTTTTATGAAATTAAATTTTTCTGAAGATTAAGGCTACATTTACAACCAATTCTGAAATTTCAAATTGACGTTTAAACAATTGGTTAAACTTCACCTGTCAAATCCAATTGTTTAAACGTCAATTTAAAATTTTAGAATTGGTTGTAAATAGGCGCGTTCTGTTATTATCTCAGATCGATCTGACCGCTACGAAACCGTTCTATATTTAAATCTGGAGGAGAGAGAGGAAATCTTTATCGTTCGTTTATAACATCTAGACGCATCCAATTGTCCTCGATTCAATCGAGGCATTTTGACAAAGAAGGCGGATAATCTTGCTTTGAGGTTAAGTTAGTTCTTTTATTTTGTTTTTGTGATACAAATTTCCAACTGGTTTGCACTTGCACAGTTCTTACACTTTCCCCAAAAAGATAAGCTTGCAAGAAGTGAAAATCTTTGACCCCGAAAAAAATATGTTGTTCTTGCAGAAAAAGAGGAATAGAACAGCCACAAATATATATGTTCCTATGGCCAAGAAACCGAAGAAAGTGGCACACAAAATTAATTGTTTTATAGTGGTTTAGTTGAGTATAATAAATTGCCTTTTATATATCAGGTCTGCTTTAAATGTACATGAATTTCGTATACTTACTAAGTATAGAGTTTATTAAAGAAAATTATTGATTG
Source organism: Listronotus bonariensis (assembly GCA_014170235.1). Lineage (NCBI taxonomy): Eukaryota > Metazoa > Arthropoda > Insecta > Coleoptera > Curculionidae > Listronotus > Listronotus bonariensis. Next base: position 32,273 of record JACEGR010002884.1, read on the forward strand.
TTAAGTATTATAAGTAGTTTAGAATTGTTTTTTTATTTATTTATATCACTTGTTGCTAATAAAACATTTTCATTTCATTTCATTTCATTTCATTTATTTATTTATTTACGGCCAAAACCCATTTACAAATTTACATGGTTTACAAAAAAATTAAATATGCACAATAATTAAGTATTAGTTATAAATTGCACTAAAAATAAATAATCTAATGTTATCACATCACACATATCACAGTTCAAGACGCATGACATTTTTTTATTTAAATAAATTAAAGGCGGAACAAAAAAGTCTGTCTGCCCTATTTCCATTCATTAGAATTCTTGTGATCGGAGAAAATCTGCCATAGTTGCTTCTATTAAAATATACAGCCAGAAGAAAATGTTCTCTTGTGTTTCTGGGGGAACACGAAAAGTCATTTTACTTAAAAGGCTTTGGCAATTGATGCTCTCATTAATTATTTTCAGTCTATGCTTTTGAAGATCATAGGATTCTTGAGGAAAGTTAAACTTAAATGAAATAATCCTACTGTACCTTTTCTGTACTCTCTCGAATATGACGAAATAATCGTGCGAGGAAGTAAGCACCATTTCATAGTGATTTGGATACTACTTAACTAATTAGGAAATGGTTTTTGTTTTGCCTTTGCATTATGACTAATGCTAACTAATTATACTGATTCGTTTTTTTTAATTTTTAAACCAGTTATGACTTTTTAAAACAATCTAACCAAAAACTAACTAAACAAACAACTGTAAGTACTTTGGTAATTGGCACTGATATTAAGCAAACAATAAATGCCAGCAAAGTAATAAAACGAGGTTATGTATTTTCATCTGGATATTATATTTGCGTTCGTTAATTGTCGATCGCTCCGTCTCATCTGAAATGACGTCAACAAAATCTCCTCGCATCTGAGAGGCCATTGCAGAACGCGCCTAATGTAGGGTAACTTAACCTTTTTTCAAATAAATAGCTATTAATGTTCTCTACTGTGAATAATTTAAATCAGTAAAGCAAAAATACGTGACCAGTTTATCTAAACTAAAAAATTCAATAAGAAATTAGCTTTATACAATTGTGAATCTGCAAAAATCAAGGTCAGTAAGCACATGGCTAGAACTAAAATTATATTTTTATATTATTGTAAAATAAAATTGCATTCTAGTAACACAAAAACAACCAAATAAATATATAAATCATAGCAAACTAACAAACACCTAAATTTATTTAAGAAATATGTATGACTTTTAAAATTTTGGTAGAATTCGACACGTTTGGAGACCTCGCTTATAGGCGACCAATTTGATCGACTCCAAGCGTGTTTTCTTGAACACAGAGTGCAAGTAAGGTAAAATAAAGTCGATTTGTAAAATACTACAGTCGTTTTATGAACAACGCTACTGTACACGGAGTCCCGCTGCTGAATGCCAGCTGGGTTCTTCTCATTTTTACAAGTATTTGACCAAGGATTGCATTCAGAAACGACGCCTGTTAAAGATATATAGATCTTAAGCTACATTTAAAATAAATTTTCAACTTTCAAGTTTACATTTAGTGTACATTTACAACCAATTTAGAAATTTCAAATTGACATTTAAACAATTGATTAAACTTCACTTGTCAAATTCAAATTTGATAAGTGAAGTTTAACCAATTGTTTAAATAATTTGAAATTTCAGAATTGGTTGTGAATGTAGCATTATCAAAAGTAAACATAAAAGAGAATTTCTGCGAGGTAACCATGTAACATTGTATGTTTTAGTTATCGTGTAACTAGGTTTTTTCTGGACCTACAAACTTACTATGACGTAATAGTAACATTCTTCTTACCATAACTGGTAACTATCCCCAGGTGGATAGTTTTAGTTCGTCTTTCTGTGTTCATCTTATTTATGTGTGAAAAAGTCGTCCAAACTGCAAATTAAAAGTGGTTTTCAGCAGAGCCGTATTGACTGTTTGAGGCGCCCTAGGCTAGAATTCCCGAAGCGCCTATTTTCCAGCAAAAAAATGTTCGAAGAGCAAAAAAAGGTTCCTTCCTCTGTGGCGGCTATTTTGACTGCCAGGCGCCTTACTTAACCACCCGAAATAACAATTTGATGATTAAAAAAACATTCCCTTCTTTTTACGCCTATTATTTCATTCCAAAGCACCTTATTCACAGAGAAACAGTTGATTTACTCCCACCAATTAAAAAATGGCACACACCTGCGACTTTAACCGGTTTGATGGTTAACTTAACACAGCGGGATTACTCGTCATGCGCATGAGAGGTTCTTTTTTTCGGCTTGCTATTGGCTGTTATAAATGTCAAAACTCTCGACTTTCAATATGTTCAATATGGCTGATGTTTTGTGATTGTTGCGGCTGTTTATTTGTTTTGTGTTTTATTCGGTTTAATTTTACGTGTGACCTGTGTTATAAATATAAATTATTGAAACATTTGTGTAAATTTATTGGTTTTTAAATAAATTATTTTTTAATTATTTACGCTGTTTTTTTATGAATAGAAACAAATTAACACTTTATGTAAGATTTATTTTTTTAACAAAATATTATATACATTAATATTTTATACAAATACGTAAAATATATTTAATGAATATCTTGCTGGAGGTAAAAATACAATGAACCAATAGAGAATTTCTGTGTGCGTCACTCCATATTTAAAAATTTCCTTGAACTATAAGACAGACAAATGACCAGTTTAAAAAGTGTTAATAATGATAAAAATTATACTAAAGCAAAAAAATAAAAAGGCCTAAACACTAAATAACTGACCCAGTTGAGGTACAAACCAAGATTAGAGTGTGTCTACTTAAGTTCGTACCATAAGGCAAACTATTATTAATTTTACGAAAAAATTCAACCATCCCATATTAATTGTTTTCGGTGGTAGGTATATCAAATATCTTAAAAATAATGAATTTTTCTTAAGAGCGAACGTCACGGTGAGTTGAACTTGAAATCCAAAAACCACGTTTTTACAACGAAGGCACGTTATGGCAACAGCGTATAATTCAACCAGCAATCGTGCCTGCTCGAGTAATTTCGTAATGTTTCGTGGCGTTTAACCTTGAAAGAGAAAGATTCCAAAACAATTTTATTTTACAATTTATAATAATTCGCAGTTAAGTTGCTTGGCGCGCTATCCGGCCGAGCGCATAAAAAAATAACTTGGTCTTTACTATCACCGGCTATCACTATATAGTATAAAATAAAGTCCCTTTTTCTGTCTATATGTATATATGCTTATATATGCTAAGATCTTTAAAAGTATTTAACGGATTTTGATGCGGTTATTTAAATGGATAGGGTGATTCAAGAGAAAGGTCTATATGTATAATAATACAAAAAAAACATATACAGAGTGTTTACAAAAATAGTTTTTATTTAAAATTCGATATTCACGTTACTATTCTCAACGAATTTTAATGCGATTTTTTTATAGGTAGATTAATTCAGAGGTAATTTTATATGCTTAATAATATCCAAAAAATATGAGTGTGTTTTAAAATAGTTTACATATAAAATTCGATATTACTTAACGGATGTTAATACGGATTTTTTTATAGATAGAGTGATTTAAGAGAAAAGTTTATATATATGTAATACTATTTAAAAAACCATATACAGAGTGTTTAAAAAAAGAGTTTATATTTAAAATTCGATATTGACCTTACTATTCTCAACAGATCTTGATGCGGTTTTTTTCTATAGATAGAGTGATTCAAGAGAAAGGTTTATATGTATAATAGTATCTAAAAGAAACATATACAGAGTGTTTTAAAAAATAGTTTACATTTAAAATCGATATTGACGTTACTATTGCAATTAAAAAAAGTGTTTATAGGAATTGTGTACAGCTAGCTATGGTTTATAAAAAAATATAGAATGGCCATGCAGGGTGGGTCAAAAAGATGTTATATTAAAAAAACCCTTTAAACTAAAATGCATTATAACTACGGTATTATACCATCTAGAAATTTACAAAATTGCTTAAATTTAAAGATTTACAAATAAGTTATTAGTTTTTTTTTAAATATTATACAGGAAGTATCAATTTTTTTTTTTATTAGGTTTCTTTACACTATTCAACGGATATTGATGCGTTTTTTTAAATTAATGAAGTGATTTAAGATGACGGTTTCGTTAATATGTATACAGTGCATTTCTTTAATGTCCCCCCTTTACTTTTGAATCAAATTAATTTTAAAAAGTTAAACTTTAAAATATAAGATTGATGCATAAATACTAGATATTAGAGTGAAATTGACAGATGAACATTTCAAGATGGCGGCTGACGCCATTTTGGAAAAAAAGTTAAATGGAAAGGGGGATCTTGTGGCACACCATTTTAAAGCTCCTAATGAGTACTTTATAATCCCAAAATATAAAGTCAATATCTTCTAATACAAAATGGCAAATTTTTGTATATTATCCAAAAATTACGATCGAGGTGTCATTCGATTCGAAATAATGTATAGAAACTTTAAGAAAAAGTACCGAAAGAGGCATAAAAATTGCAAAAGTTATAAACAATAAATTTAATTATCCTAAAAACTATAAAAGATAAGTAAAATTTAAAAAAGCTTTAAGAGAAAGATATTTCCTAAACAAAAATGTTGTACCTCCCGCAACTGTATCCTAAATATTTTAAATTTTTACAGAATCCCGAAAATAGCGAACAGTCTGACTTCCGCGCGCGGTCCGTCTCTCGGACACGGCAACAGAAAAAAACATTTTGTCATATGAAATATAAAAATTAAAAAATAAAAATTTTTTGGCACAATAAGGATACATGAATAAATAATTATCCGCCAGCCAAAAATTTTTATCCCCATTTTTTACACACTTATAAGTATGTGTATACGAAGTTTTAAAAAAGTGATTTTTTTAAACGTCCTTTTAGCACATTGTTTCCTTTTTTTCTTTAGGTCTAAAAATGTTAAGAAAAAAAAGTCAATAATATATCGGCAGTGCAGGGGTTCTATTGATACAGTAAAAATAATAATTGTCATTGGCGGCGAAACGCCTTTTTTTAAGGGGCTTGAGCCCCCTTAAAAATACATTCTTCCATAAAATGAAGGCACTGACTAAACGACCGCCGGTTTTATCTACTTACGTATATGAAAATCGCCAAAACATATCGAATCCTTATTTATTACCATGGTGTTTATCTGTGAAAATTTTTTTATAATAAAACATCAGTATACAGATGTAAAAAAATATACAGGTTGGCGCACTCATAACGCAGGATTTCATAGTATCTAAACCATTTGGAATTTTCAAAAATTTTGCTACCAGAGTAAATGCGACTCGTTGAATTACTGATCGTTCTGTTCTTGGGGGACTTAGCCCCCTTCTTCCGCCACAAATGATAATTGTATTGTAAAATTAAAATTATACTAACGAACTGTTATCTTCTTGGCTAGTGTTGCCAATGAACCGTTTGTTTCTTTTATTTAGCGATTTTTTTTCCATAAAAAAAACGCTTTTTCCAGTCTTTATCTTTTCTATTATTACGCACCTGAACTACACTAGAAATGTATTTACACAGAACACAGAATTTTTACAATGTTTTAAGAACAAAACAGTTTAAAAATTATTGCTTTTTGTAGAGAACACTTTTATTATCAGCACCCAAAACTGCATTGAAGAACGATACGGATAGGGCTCTCAAGATATAATACTTTTCTCTACTTTTTTATGCGCACGGTCGGATTTAAAGGAGGGGGCAGGCGGGGCCCCCACAAATTAACAGCCCCCATACCGCTGAAAAAGAAAAGGAAAGAAAGGTACAGTTTAGAAAATTAAAATGTTGTTATTAGTAGTGGTGAGGACCTTTTTTTTTCTTCAATGTTTTCTTCTTGGGTCTTCAAGTTTACTTTTTTCGTACTTCATTTTTAATGAGGAGGCCACCACACGCTTGTGACCCCGGGGCCCCCACATACCTAAATCCGGCCCTGTTTATGCAAGATGTAACAATTCATTGCATTGGCATTGCTACTTTTATTGTATCAGATTTAAGTCGGTTAAATAAAAAAACAAAGTTGCGTAATTTAAATGTAAAATTTTTTGATTAGGTACGCTAAAAAATGGTCAGTTCCATTTTAAAAAATATTTTAAACAAATAGCAAAAAACTTAATTTTTCACCCCGGACAAATGAAATGGTAAAAATTTCAGCTCAAAAGAAGTAAGAAAATGTTTTTTTTATTATTTTTTAACCCCCTAAATACACCACGCCGATTTTGCCTATTAATGAGCTCGACCGAGATTTTGTGGCAAAAAGTTTGGTACCAAATTTTAAATCGATAGGTTTAACGGTTCAAAAATTATCGAGTAAACACACTCACAGACACATATCCACACACAGACAGGAATGTTTTTGTTGTGAAAATTCATTTTTCGTAATATTTGGGCCCCAAAACGTCGAGAAATGCAAAAAACAAGATTATTCAAAGCGAATATGTTGCTTTCTCTATACAGGGTGTTTCAGGACTATGGGATCAAACTTTAAAGTGTTGTTCCTTATGTTATTTTATGAAAAAAGTTCCTATAAACATATGTCCGGAGTTGCTTCCTTACTGAGATACAGGGCGTTAAAATTTAAGAAAAAATCAGTTTTTTTTCTAGTGTCCACTGAGACGCCACTGGACCCAATAATAACAATATGGTTAGCAATAAATAAGCGCCTTACTACTTTAAATAAATGTACCAAATTTTATCCAAATCGGCCCAAGCATATTAAAAATATTTGGAAAAACTATTTTTTTTTCTAATTTTAACGCCCTGTATCTCAGTAAAAAGCAACTCCGGACATATGTTTATAAGAACTTTTTTCATAAAATAACATAAGAAATTACACCTTCAAGTTTGATCCCATAGTTCTAAAACACCCTGTATACATACGTATATGATAAAGCAGTTATATAGTTTTTTTTTTTTTGGCTTTTGTTATCTCGTACAATATATAAAAAAATGTTTATTTTATTTCTCTAGGTTCGAATACAAATAATCCGAAAACTCTAATTCGAGGAAAAAAACTGTTATTACCTCTTTGAATTAAAAAAATCAAAATATGCCTAATAAGATTACCATAATAGAATAAATCCTAAAAGAAAGTAAAAATACAATGACTCAATCAGAATAATATTATAACCAGTAACCACAAAATCAGAATAGTAATTATTTTTACTAATACATATTATATTTAATTTATAAAAAGGTTTTTCAGTGATTTATTGCTTGGAGGGGTATGTGCCCGAGTAGTTGGAGAAAACCTCAACTAAATTCCGGATCTAATTATAAATATTTTAACCACGAATTGGCATAATAAAAGTGTCTTACAGAAATATGTGTAATTAAAAGGTTAATAAAACACAAACATAAGTTCACAGTCGGAAAAATCCTAATTTGCAAAAAATTATCCAAACTCTATCCCTTTCCGCAGCTAGAAACATACTAGTAGTGCTCACCAAGTCGGCCGAGCGCGACGCAGTAAGGTTTGCTATAATTTAACTGTATAGAATAGCATTATTACATATATATTACTAAAAAAACTATTTAATCGTCTTATATGGGCCTTATTGAATGAAATGGGAGTTTTGTACTTATTTAAAAAAATAATCTATCAAACATAAAATATTTATAATTATTATATTATTATTTAGGTATCTTTTATGAGCCGCAGGTTGGCACCACTATACACATGGTTGCAAATTTTTGAGAAACTAAATATACAGTCTGTCTGATAAAGTTTAAACCATAATAATATGGAAAACTTTTTATTAATCATTTTAGGAAAAAACAGTTATTCTTTATAAAAAATTATGCAGACTAAAACACAATATGCAATTAGCAAATTTAATTTTTTTAATCTTATACGAGACATGTCAAAAAATATGCATTTTGCTCAGAAGTACCTTCTTTAATAATATAATATTAATTTTTTTATTAAAAGGTTGTTCAGAATTAAAAATATATGTACATATATGCAATTACAGCATTTAAGCATAAGAATCCATTTCGTATAAATTATTACTAAGTATATTGTTTAAGGTAAAACGTAAATAATCACCAAATTTATAATCTCAGACCAAATTACTGTAATTGCATATTGTACATGTTTTTTTAATTCTGAACAACTTTTTAATAAAAATTTTGATTTGTCAAAAATAAAGGAACTCCTGAGCAAAATTCATATTTTTTGACATATATCTTATAAGATTAAAAAAATTAAATTTGATTATTTCATATAGCGTTTTAGACAATGCAAAATCTTTTATAAAAACTAGCCGCCCCGTACCCACTGCGATGAGTGTTTATTATATTATTCGATCATAATAAAGTATAGCCTATGGAACTCCTAAATAGTGTAGCTTGCTGATTGTGAAAGAATTTTCGTGATCGGTTCAGTATTTCCGAAGATTAGCCTCCTACAAACTAACAAACAAAGAAAGTTACATACTTTACCTCTTTATAATATTAGTATAGATAACTCTTTTTCTAAAACGTTTTTCATATGGTTCCGACGTTATCAGACACACTGCATAAAATTATTAGTTTAAAGTATATCCATAACCTATCTCAGAATATGTTTGACAACTTTACTCGTTAATGAAATTTTCTCGAAAAATTAAAACTTTTAACCTAGAACTGGTAAAATACAGTATATTTTTGTCCAAAACCGCTATATTTTTAATTTACTTATAAAGCAAAGCGTATAAGTGTCTGATCAGATTCGCTACTGTGCTAACAGTTTTTTTTATTAAGTAAAAAATTGTTATATCTCTTTATTCTAGTAACAGCAATTCCTGACGACAACGAATATACCTATATGGTAAATAGTAGTAAAAAATTAATAACTCTATCTTTTTATATATATTTTAATCATTTTATTTTGTTTATGTCTATTTTTAAACAGAATAACTAATAAAGTAGAATTCAGCTGAGAAGAAGCCAGTGTCGTCATAGAAATAAAGACGGCTATCAACTATTTCTTTCAAATTGCATCGTTTAAATAGTGTGCGAGCAACAAATAGGGTAATAATTTGAAAGTGAGTCTAAACTCATGAGCATATGGCTTTTTCTCTGCTGAATCGCAAGCTAATACTTTGAACAAAAAAAAATTCACAACACATAATAATGTTTCATAAAAGTTTCAATCAGTTATTTAACAAATTTACAACTCAGATTTTTTATTTACTTATTTTACAATACTATTTATACAATATAAGTTAAACACTACCCAAAAAGGCTACCTTAATATGGTTTTATTTTACATTTTTTAAAACCAAAGGGAACGGAATCGTGATTGCTTAAAAATAATCATTTTGTAGAATTTGGTTTGTAGATCTTCGTCTCTTCTTTGGTCACTACCTCATGTTTTTTCGTTCTTTTAACATTTTTAGAAATTATTTTAATTGGTTTTTTTCTCTTCCAAAATCATTTCTTTAATAGTTTTGAAATTGACTAGTTGACTTGCACTATAATTTAGACTTATGCCTTTAACTTTACAGACTATCACTTCTTCATTATGTGTAGTAGAATATAATTTATAGGCATAATTCTTAGGCCCACCACTCACAAACTCAGTTATATAGCTGCCTGCCCCATAGGCCTACAGCTCGTCAGTAAGGTCTCCAATAAACTCTCCAGTTAAAGGCTCAGATTCGCCCTTCTTGCAAGTAAAAATTACAGAATCTGTGTCGTAATTTAAAACCCGGGTACCTAGCTGATCAAGGTACGAATAAAGTTTTAATCGTGCCTGTGATGTAACATAAGCTGCTATTGCAACGTTAACAGTGGAAAGCGGGTTATAGCTTTCTTCGGTAAACTGATAATTTACTAAAAGAGTGTCTTCGTTAACGGGTAGTGCAGCATTAACCTCCAAACTAGGATTCGTTAGCATAGAATAAAACTCTTCGGAGGTATTGAATATTTTACACTTAGTTTGGCACTCGCTTTGGCCAAATTTACCCCAAAAGCTATTTAACATTAACTTAGACTGAGCTCTTAATCCTGGATTTTTAAAAATTTTGTCAAAATCTAGTTTTACACCCTCTTTGTTATAGAAATCCTCAATGTATTTTTGCTTTTGCTCGAGAGTCGTGCAGTTAGAAGGCCACCCTGATGCTTCCTGCTTAAACTTAATAAATCTATTCATCATCCCCACAAACAAACCGCCTGTCTTAAGCTGCGGATCATATTTTTCTACCTGGCATTTCCATATTTCCAAAAATTTCCAGTAGTTTGTATCCTTTTTCTATTGCTTTTATCACTTCATCTATCACAAATGTACCTTCAAGCGCACGTTCCTCTGTATTGTGACTACACTCAAAATGATTTCCAGTTTGTCCGCCTGTTTTGCACAAAACAAACATTAATTTATTGTTTATTTTTACAGGTAAAACTGGGTGGTACAAGTCCTGTGGCGGTAAAATTTTGCATTTTATTAGTCCATCAGTACGATGCAAATTAAGTTGTTTGCATTCGGCACCCACAAAAATAGTTGGGTGTCCTATGGGAATCTTCCCGTATTTGCATACCCATGGATAGAGTGAGCACACATCCAAATACTTTATTTTTTCATTTTTATTTGTTTTAAAGTTGGTTTTACAGTTTCCTGTACGGCCTCCGTGAAACGCGTCTCTCGGATTTAGAGGACTGTAAAATAGAAGTGGGTGGTTTTCGGTATATGTTTGAATCTCTGGAATTTCTCTCATAAGTTTTCTAAAATGGCACTCCCACATTTCGTTAACTTCATACCCTAAAGATCTTAATCTCTCCACTTGCGCTTTGGTAGTTTCATATCTGAGATTCAATGTCTCCGTAGGGTTATCATGAAGCGGATTATCCCTCTGATATTTTAAACATCCAATATGACCGTGAAAATAGCAGCCTTGAAATAAAAATATCTGATTTGTTTGAGTGCAATAACCATTAACTTTAATCCCGTTTAAAATCACCTCTCCCCCTTTGCAGCATGCTGAATGGCAATTCTGCGTTGACGTTCTTCCCAAATCAACCATTTTATTGCAATCTTAGATTGATTATCTCGAAATCTATATCCATTTTTGGGAACTATGCCGATTGTGTCGGATTTTAAAAAGTTTTGTCTATATACCTTGTTGCAAGCTGAGGCGATGGTTGTGGCTTCAGTAAACGGGCACACGTTTGTAGTACTTATAATCTGTCCCCGAAATTTTTGCAAGATTCGTAAAGTATTTCGACGTCGGAAATACAGTAATTAACAATATCTCTCTAAAAATCGAACTTGTCGTACTTGTGTTTTTTCATACCACTCTAAGAATGCTAGACGATCATCAAATTTCATAGTGTCAGGGGCATAGTACTCGATAGGAGGTAGAGTACCAACGTAGCTTTCATTTGCCTTTTTATTTTTTTATTGAAAAAATGGGGAAAATAGCCTTTCTTAAATTTATCAAGTAATCCAAATGCTTTGGGTAGTTTTGAAAGCGCCATCGGAAAATAGTTTATAGAATCAAGAAACTTTATATTTAATATTTGCATTAGGATTATTTTAGTACTACGCATAATTAATTCCGGTTTAATGTCAGTCTCTGTAGTTAATTTATTAAGGATAAATTGATTGTCAAGTCCACCACCATTGTGCTTAAAAATGTTTTTTTGGTTTAATAGGTACTCCACAAATCTGTCTATAGGATTAACTTTTAGGACCTGTTTTACCACCCCACACTTCTCGCAAATCTGTGTCTCGGTATCTACACAATTATCGCAAAATTGTTTAAATACACACAAGTTTACTCCATGTAGTGGGGTACCATCATCATCTATTAATTTTTCTTGTCGCGTTTCTAAGTCAAAAAATATAAATAAAGTATCTTTAGATTTCGGTCTTTGTGTATCCACTTTAATATAACAAAGATGATCATACTGTTGATGTTTATTACACACTTTGCAAAAAATTTCTCCACATGTGTGCTCTCTATTGTCTTTAATAAGGCAAAGGCATAAAGAGCATAGTCTTAATCGTTCGCAAACAGTACTCTTTTTATCATAAGATGCTGGTTTCTTATGACAGGCGTAACACTGAAGGTTTTTAAACGAGCGAAGACAGTCTTTACATTTAATTTTTGCTTCCCATCAACAAGTAGGAGATTGCAGACAAGCATGACATGTTCTACCACAGCGATGCTTATTTTTAGACTCATATGGTATATGGAAATCTTTACAGTAATATGCGCAGCAAAAAGCTGCAGTTAAAGAGGTTATAACGTTGTAGTGGCCTTCATGATACAAAAGATTTAGATGTATCCCTTTACTAGCACCTTCAAAAATGACATATCGACCTCTACTCCCATAACAATATACTGTAATTTTAAACAGATCACCAAAATGTTCTTGAAATTTTTGAAGCTCCGGGATACCGGCACCCTCTTCTGGGATTATCACGTTTACCTCTCGCACCAAATTCAATGCTCTTTCTCTCTGGATTTTACCAATATCTCTGCGTACATTGCTGTAATCAGGATTCCCGGTTGCATGAGCTATAGCTACTGTTAAAGCCCTAGGTAAGCATAGGTGATCGTCCCCTCTTTTTCTACTACCTTTGCCTGCAGGCATCTGAACAGTGGTAACTCCTAAACAGAAACTGTCAGTATTAAATCCGGTGGAATTAGATTGATAAATCCCCTGAATCATATTCCAGATATCTTCTATTTCTATCTCCCTCATTTCTTTAAATGGGATCCAACCTTCTCCTCTTGAAAAATCTTTTACAGCAAAATCTTAGTCCAACCCTATCCTGGGGCCTTAGATTATTGGTACTAAATTTTATAATATCCAATAAAGCATCTTTTATCCACGAAACAGGTTCCGCATTCTTTGGAATGTCCCTGATTTTAAAATTGATAGTGCGACCAGTTTATCTAAAATGTTTGACGTGTTTTACATTGTTTTTAACTATAATAAACTTCTCCATTTTAATAGATTGATTATCTATAATCAAGTAATCAATAATTAATAATCAAACGAACTTACTTGAAGTGAAGGTCGATGTTAATTATATGAAGCGTCCATTCCGAATATATCACTTTTTACCATGTAGTACGCCCCTGTCGTGCTGGCGCTCACTGAGTTGAAAGTTTTTATCTCGTACTGTTCCCTCGGGTTCCAACTATTTTTCATTTATTCAGATTTTTGATGATAATCGCAAAAGAAAAGGGTAGAAAAGAAAGGGTAGGGTGGGAGTGATATATTCGGAATGGACGCTTCATATAATTAACATCGAACTTCACTTCAGGTAAGTTCGTTTGATTATTAATTATATTTCAGCGTCCATTCCTCTATATCACTTTTTACCATGTAGTTGTTTAGAGTATTGGTTGCGATTATCAATATGTATTGTATCATTGTGGTATAGTGTGGTTGTGCATTTTACATATTATTAAAAGTTGTTAAGAAAAATTTTAACACTTTTATTTTATTTCTTTAATTATACATGTTCTAGAATGCTAAAAATAAACAAACAGTAAGTAAATAACATAGTATTAAAATAACTATAACATATTATTTTTCTTCTTAAAATTATGAAAGCAATTGGTTTTAAAGAAGCTATTTTTGTAACGATGATAAAATTGTTGTTGCAAATTGGGAGTTAACACATACAGGTTTGTTATAAAATTTTGTAAAGTCGTTTGTTCCATCCATCCCGCTGTCTGCATGATGCATTGAACAGAAATTCCTTGTCTATGCGCACTTGATGTAGAAGCGTGTCGAATTGAATGGGGTTTAAATTTATTGGTATCTATTCCGGCTTCTTTGAGCGATTCCTTAACCCAGCGGCTAAGGCTTTGTTTTGTGGCCTCTCTATATGGCCCTTTGTATGTTAAAAATAGAAAATCTTGACCTGGTTTTCGATAGCCCATAGTTTTTTTTTTTTTTTTTTTTTTTTTGTAGGCTAGTAATGTTGATGCCACGCAAAGAGTAGGATTTTCAGCAAAAAAAGGTATTTGTAAACATGGTTGAACTTTATTTATGCCGGAGGTTTTTATTGGGTCAGATATAAAAATTTGTAAACCTGCTGAGTTTTCTAAAATATTTGATATTCGGATTAAAGAGATTGTTTGTATTCTGTGGCCCGTCACTAGCGATAAAAGTGTGACTAATTTATGGGATATTTGTTTAAGTGTTAGTTTTGCATTTGGGCCCAGTGCTTTATAATAATTTATGACCTTAGCCGGGTCCCAAGTGTTATTGTATTTAGGCTCTGATGGGTTTATTTTCGAGATTGCTTTCATGAAACGCGATACTCTTGAGTCGGTTTCGATATGATTTTGTAAAATAAGGCTTAAAGCAGATTTATGTGAGTTCATGGTACAGTATTTGTATTTTTTAGTTTCGAAAATGTTTTGAAGAAATTGAATTACATATGAGATTGTGGGATTGTATAGGGATATTTTGTTTAATTGACAGAAATTCCACCAAAGTTTATATGTAGACTCATATTGTTTTATAGTCGATGGTGATATTGACTTTAACATTGTCTTTATTGCGCATTCTGGAATTTGTTTTTGTCTAAATCCTTCGGAGATAATTTTGCAGCCATCAGGATAAGACTCTTTGCTAGAGGGTGTTGTACTCTGAAAGGAGAGGAAAGAATGTTATCATTGGGTCCCAAATATATTTCTTTTTGTTTAAGTTTTTCGAAAAGGGGTGCCATGGTTGGCTAGGCCATCAAGGCACTATCAGTATTCCCTCGGCCTTATCGTTTATTATTTTGTTAAGTGTTCTTAGAATTAGTGAAAAAGGCGGAAATGCGTAAAAATACTGAAAATTATTCCATTGCAGAGTAAACGCATCCACTGCTATAGAATCAAGATCTGGTTTCCAAGACACATATATTCCACATTTGTGGTTAAGATTTGAAGCGAACAGATCAATATCCGGCCGTCCAAATTCCGATATAACTTGTTTAAAATACCACTGAGACAAGGCCCACTCTGTGTCTATTGACATTGTTCTAGAGGCTCTGTCTGCCTCGTGGTTTTCTGATGATGTAATGTAAGATGCAAAAAGCCAGATATTGCGCTTTTCGCACCATTGCCAGATTTCTTTTGCTAATGACGCAAGATTTTTATATTTGATACCGCCCATTTTGTTTATATACGATAAGTCCGTTGTGTTGTCTGTTCGTATTAGGATATGTATGTTTTCCCTATTTCTGGCAAAGCATTTTATGCCATAAAAAATTGCTAATAATTCTAATTCATTGATATGCTTATGTTTTTGTTTTTCATCCCACCAGCCGTTGGTTGTTTGATTACCTGAACATGCGCCCCAGCCGGTTAAGGATGAGTCTGTAAAAATTACCATATCGAAAGAATCGAATTTAACACTATTATTAGCCTGTAAAATAATATTATGCCACCAAGAGAGGTCTTTAAGTGCCTCTGAGCCTAATTTCATGTTGGCATCGTAATTTTTATTATTAGCCTCGAGAGCGATACATTTGTCCCTTTCCAGTGCCTTGGTGTATAACCAACCATATTTTATGGCTGGGCAAACTGATATTAATATTCCGCAAAGTCTAGATATCTCTCTAATTTTATGAATTTTATTGGTTTTTTGAAACTGTTGGATGTAATTTTTAATTTTGAGTCGCTTTTCCCCCGGTAATTCAAGCAACATTTTTCGCTATTATAAATAAATCCGAGGAAAGTTTGTTTAGTTTTCGGTAATAATTTACTTTTCTCGTAGTTTACGACAAACCCTAATTTTTCTAAGAGGTTTATTGTATATTGAGTATTGTTTTTGCAGTCTTCAAATGTGTTTCCAAATATCAGAAAATCATCCAAATAATTTACACAACATATATGTTGTTTCCTGATATTTTTAATAAGGGGTTTTATTAATTTAGTGAAACAATAGGGTGCGGAAGATAAGCCAAATGGTAAACAAGTAAATTCATATAATTGATTTTCATATAAAAATCTCAGATATTTTCTGTGATTTTTATTAACGGAAAGCAAAAAATAAGCGTCTTTTAAATCTATGGTTGACATAAAGCAGTTATTTTGCAGTAATTTCATAGCTGTTCTAAAATCTTCCATTTTAAAATGTGATACATTTACGTATGTGTTAAATTCACGAAGGTTTAAAATGAACCTTTTTCCCCCTCTGGCTTGTCCCTAAGAAAAATTGGAGATATAAATTGATTACTTGTTGGGGTACATGTTTTGATAGCCCCCATATCTAACAATTTTCCTATAGCTATTTTTATAAAATGCTGATCTTGTTTGTTAAATTTTTGTTTGGGGATTTTTTGTTGGTGAGGTATTTCCCTGAGGGGAATGGTATAGCCTTTCAGCCAAGATAATAATAATGTGCTTGGTGTGATTTTTGCCACTCTTTTATGTAATATTTTAAGCGGCCTGCAAAAACTGTATTACTTACTGTTATTTCCTCTTTCTGATGTATTGTCGGTGCGCTGGGTTCGAGAAGTGGCCCTTTTGTGCTCCCATCGCCTCTCGTCGTCGATAGGGCGGGCGAGCTCTGTTTAAAGAATTGTTAGCGTTGTAGCTAGTGCTGACCCCCCTTTTTTTTTGTTGTTTGGTATATGGCGTATAAGGGGTTTTGTAATGAGATGTTGTAGGTACTGATTTTAGATCTTTACTTGTTCTTTCAAAAGATTTTGCTTCTTTAACTTTCTCTGATAGTTCTGTGCCAAACAAAAAAGTTATGGGTTTGGTTTGATCAACAGTTTCTTTGACAGATTTACTCAAGCTTGGAGTTATCAGATTTCGTCTGACCATGGTTATGGTATATTGTAAGTCTGTCAAAATACGACCAGAGTCGTTTAAACATTCTAGAAGGTTTTCCTTTATCCCGTTGGGAATATCCATTTTATCCCGTAACAAAATCTCCATTCCCTTTGAGAGCGCTACTAGACCTTTAGATAATTGGTTTTGCTGAGCATGTAAATTTTTATCCCTAGTTAAATTGGGAGTAGACAAAATATTTATAATTTCTGGGTTTACTTCAGGTGGAGTCATGGCTGTACAGTTGGAAGGAAGCACATATTTGTTTAGCAATGGGAGTTTTTCTTCCTTCTCCAATCCGTTAATTAATACATGGCTCCATCTAGAGGTTAGCGCTGGGTGTATAAGAGCATTTTTATCAGGATTTTGTTCTGGATTCTTGCCCAGAATATGAATAAGATTATCTGATATATCCTCATCATTATGAATTTGTAATACAGGGCTCGAATCTATGTTATGTACATTTTCAGGGGGTTCAATGGAAGTCACATCTCGCGGATTGTGATCATCCAATTCTAGTAAGTGAGTCGCCGAACCTTGAGAGATTCGATCTTCACTGTTGTGTCGAGATTCCGTGCCTCTGCGGCTACGATTATCTCTTTGGAGCCTCGAGGATGAGGAATGTCGGCTCAAACTGCGTGATCTAGACCTAATGGCAGATGTCGATCTGCATCTGGTTCTTGATCTACGGCTGATTGCTCTTGATCTGCGATCGTTTGACCCTGAGCGCTTTTTGTGGCTACTTTTCTTTTTGTCCATTTTCCGTTCCAGTTTCCTTATTTTCTTTAGCAACTCCTTGTTGGAGATTTCATCTCCTGAATCACTTGATTCAGAACCCATTTTTGCTAAAATATGCTAAAAAATTAAAAAAGACAAATATAGTTTTTGTACTTACTTTTCCTAGTGTTGATATATGGATATCCAAAAGTAAAACAAAATACACACCTTAACCTGCACACCCACACACAAATAAGTCTGTAATCAGTATTCTGATTGACGCGTCGCGTCGGTATCGGATTTCGATAAGTCGAAGAAATTTTCCGGTATCGCGCGACCAGCACTAAAAGGCGAATGAAAAATAGTTGGAACCCGAGGGAACAGTACGAGATAAAAACTTTCAACTCAGTGAGCGCCAGCACGACAGGGGCGTACTACATGGTAAAAAGTGATATAGAGGAATGGACGCTGAAATATAATATTTAAAACGCACTAAACTTCTCTGCTATGCTGCCCGTTGCTTCCTTTTATTTTCTAACTAATAATTTTATCACTTTAATTATAGCCAATAAACCTTGACACTCAAAGTAATAATCTTAAATCACCTTTTCTTTACTTTGTGTTTTCTAAATCTTGTCACTCAGCTTGACAACTCTGAAACAACAAAAGGTGATTTAATGATTTTATATTAAAAAAATATAGATACAAAGCGGTAAGATTTAAAAAAAAACTATAAAAATAATCTTTCATATTTCAAGAAAAAAGGTTTAATATGTCATAGAAACAATGCGAACTTGTTTTCTTTTTACTACTCCGTACTTTACTAACACATATAATTGAGAAAGTGGAAAAACCTGCATATCGTTTTTTCAGAAATTGTGCTTCTAAAATTTTTTTGGAATGGAAGGTTAGGTGTGTTTTGACGCGTCAAAACACCCCTAACCTAAATTCCATAAGAGGACAATGTTTACGAATTTTAATAGAGTATGTATTAATTTTAATTTTGCGGGAAACATAGTGCTTTTCAGCAAATTTTACAAATTTTGCTAGCAACATGTATTAAAATATGTTTTTTTTTGTCCAGACTTTTTTTATTATTTATTGTATTCGTATCCTTTTTAAATTGTCTACTTGGTAGTTGTTAACTTTGAAGCAACTTATCGCCAAAATAAACTTAACCCAAATTTCGGAAGTGCGTGGTGTTTTTTAACATTTTTCAGCATTTTTTTACGAATTATTTTATATATTTGTTTTGTCGCATGTATACTCATTTTAATTTAGTAGCAGGCCTAGTGCTTTTCTGCATTTTTTTTTAGTTGCATATGTTTTTATTTTTGAGAGAACAACTGTAAGCACAAATGCACATATCAGAACGTGCCAAACGTTTGTTGTTGTTCATAATGTCAATTCGATATTTTTGTCTGGTTCGAGACCGCTTTTTAGATATTTTATTAATTCCAAAGGTGATTTTCAAAGTCGCCAAAGGTTTCGTACTAAGTTACATGTTATGCAAGTTTCCTATATGCTACCCAGTGTGCCCTGATTCCCTGTATATTATCCAAATTAACAATTCATTTTCGATTCGTATCGTCTAGGCCCTTGTAACGGTAGAAAATCAATCATAAATACATTTCTAAAATCTGGTATTCTAATTTGGGTAACATAATGCTCTAAATCTATAATGGATTATTTCCACTATGACCAAGAGCTCTGCATAAACCACAATCGCAGTACATAACGTTTGGGTAGATACATCAACCCTCCCACCGTTTTTAATTATCTAGCGTATAGGGCTACCGTCTAATATAAGATGGCTTTTTCCCGTAACTCATCATTATTTATTTCGCAGCCTACGAGCGACGAGCCCTCGATATAGTTAGTAAACGTGTTAAGACGTGTTGTAAGGTGAGTTTTTAGTTTTCATAATTTTATTTTTAAAAAGTTAGGTAGTACTTAATTTGATTGTTATATATTATATTAATAGTTTTAGTGTTATTGTGGGGATATGTAAATTATTCAAAATTAAATATATGTCAAAAGGGTTTTATGTAGGTACTTTATTAAGTATAAATTTTTATTTTATGATACGATTTTTTTTTGCGGCTAGCATTTAGCGTTTTTACCAATTTTTTTTTAAGACTATTGCTAATCATGTGTCTTTTTTAAACTAGCACAAAACTGGTGTTTTGTTTTTAAAGATATTTTGATAAGTTTATTTTCTAAATTAGTTAACAAATTAAGAAAAACATAATTGGTTTAAAAGTGTGTATATTTAACAAAGTGTAACCTAATACATGGGTTTAATTAATAATACAATAATTTAATTGTTTACAGCGAAATGGAGTATTATCTAATAAATCAGCTAGTTCCTTCAAATATTTTTAAAAACCAGCTGCAGCTTTTTTTTTTTTCAATATTTATTTATTTTATTTATTTATTTATTTATTACAATTACAATATCAATAATTAATTACAATATAAATTTAAAAGAAAAACTATAAGTAACAATGTGCACAATGGACATAGGTCTGTGTGTGCACATTAGGCATCAGCATAAGCTATACATAATCTTTAACATTTTATTAAAATAACAATATATTATAAGGTGGTATGACTACGATGACTATAAATGTTCTGTCAATACACTACAAAAATTCAATAATTTGTTTGATTCTTTGCGTGTTACTTTTAATCCACAAATCCAATTTTTTTTTAATATTTGTAAATTTTTTATTTTTAAACTGTACCGGCAGTATATTAAGTATTTTAGGCGCCACATAAGTAATGGATCTTTGTGTAGCATCAAATCGTGTATTAGGTAATGTTAAATTTCGACCTACATTTGCTCTTGTCATAATACTATGATTGATGAAGCTGTTAAATATGTTTCTTGTAAGAGAAAATCTTAAAACATTTTTAATGTACAACTGATCAATTGTAAAAACTCCAGTATGTTCGTTAGCTTAATGTATAAACATTTATAGTGTTTGTTGGCTTGCACGCTTTTTATATATATATATATATATATATATATATATATATATATATATATATAATTGTCTAAATTTTAAACACCTATAATATCAAGATATATGTAATTTTTTTACGAAAAACTCGAAGGTGATTTTGAATAAGAAACGCAGCAATTTTAGGAGCACAATTTCTGAAAAAACGATATGCAGGTTTTTCCACTTTCTCAATTATATGTGTTAGTAAAGTACGGAGTAGTAAAAAGAAAACAAGTTCGCATTGTTTCTATGACATATTAAACCTTTTTTCTTGAAATATGAAAGATTATTTTTATAGTTTTTCTTTAAATCTTTTGTTGTTTCAGGGTTGTCAAGCTGAGTGACAAGATTTAGAAAACACAAAGTAAAGAAAAGGTGATTTAAGATTATTACTTTGAGTGTCAAGGTTTATTGGCTATATGTAGTAACGATTAAAGTGATAAAATTATTAGTTAGAAAATAAAAGGAAGCAACGGGCAGCATAGCAGAGAAGTTCAGTGCGTTTTAAATATTATTGATTACTTGATTGTAGATAATTATTCTATTAAAATGGAGAAGTTTATTATAATTAAAAACAATGTAAAACACGTCAAACATTTTAGATTAACTGGTCGCACTACCAATTTTAAAATCAGGGACATTCAAAAGAATGCGGAACCTGTTTCGTGGATAAAAGATGCTTTATTGGATATTATAAAATTTAGTACCAATAATCTAAGGCCCCAGGATAGGGTTGGACTAAGATTTTGCTGTAAAAGATTTTTCAAGAGGAGAAGGTTGGATCCCATTTAAAGAAATGAGGGAGATAGAAATAGAAGATATCTGGAATATGATTCAGGGGATTTATCAATCTAATTCCACCGGATTTAATACTGACAGTTTCTGTTTAGGAGTTACCACTGTTCAGATGCCTGCGGGCAAAGGTAGTAGAAAAAGAGGGGACAAGTTTTTTACGGAAGAATCAGCGCGACGTAGGGGCATAGTTAAAATAAATAATAACGATCACCTATGCTTACCTAGGGCTTTAACAGTAGCTATACCTCATGCAACCGGGAATCCTGATTACAGCAATGTACGCAGAGATATTGGTAAAATCCAGAGAGAAAGAGCATTGAATTTGGTGCGAGAGGTAAACGTGGTAATCCCAGAACAGGGTGCCGGTATCCCGGAGCTTCAAAAATTTCAAGAACATTTTGGTGATCTGTGTAAAATTACAGTATATTGTTATGGGAGTAGAGGTCGAGATGTCATTTTTGAAGGTGCTAGTAAAGGGATACATCTAAATCTTTTGTATCATGAAGGCCACTACAACGTTATAACCTCTTTAACTGCAGCTTTTGCTGCTCATATTACTGTAAAGATTGCCATATACCATATGAGTCTAAAAATAAGCATCGCTGTGGTAGAACATGTCATGCTTGTCTGCAATCTCCTACTTGTTGATAGGAAGCAAAAATTAAATGTGAAGACTGTCTTCGCTCGTTTGAAAACCTTCAGTGTTACGCATGTCATAAGAAACCAGCATCTTATGATAAAAAGAGTACTGTTTGCGAACGATTAAGACTATGCCTTTGCCTTATTAAAGATAATAGAGAGCACACATGTGGAGAAATTTTTTGCAAAGTGTGTAATAAACATCAACAGTATGATCATCTTTGTTATATTAAAGTGGATACACAAAGACCGAAATCTAAAGATACTTTATTTATATTTTTTGACTTAGAAACGCGACAAGAAAAATTAATAGATGATGATGGTACCCTACTACATGAAGTAAACTTATGTGTATTTAAACAATTTTGCGATAATTGTGTAGATACCGAGACACAAATTTGCGAGAAGTGTGGGTTGGTAAAACAGGTCCTAAAAGTTAATCCTATAGACAGATTTGTGGAGTACCTATTAAACCAAAAAAACATTTTTAAGCATGTAATAGTTATAAGTCACAATGGTGGTGGATTTGACAATCAATTTATCCTTAAGAAATTGATTAAAGAGACTGACATTAAACCGGAATTAATTATGCGTGGTACTAAAATAATCCTAATGCAAATATTAAATATAAAGTTTCTTGATTCTATAAACTATTTCCCGATGGCGCTTTCAAAACTACCCAAAGCATTTGGATTACTTGATAAATTTAAGAAAGGCTATTTTCCCCATTTTTTCAATAAAAAGGCAAATGAAAGCTACGTTGGTACTCTACCTCCTATCGAGTACTATGCCCCTGACACTATGAAATTTGATGATCGTCTAGCATTCTTAGAGTGGTATGAAAAAACACAAGTACGACAAGTTCTATTTTCAGAGAGATATTGTTAATTACTGTATTTCCGACGTCAAAATACTTTACGAATCTTGCAAAAAATTTCGGGGACAGATTATAAGTACTACAAACGTGTGCCCGTTTACTGAAGCCACAACCATCGCCTCAGCTTGCAACAAGGTATATAGACGAAACTTTTTAAAACCCGACACAATCGGCATAGTTCCCAAAAATGGATATAGATTTCGAGATAATCAATCTAAGATTGCAATAAAATGGTTGATTTGGGAAGAACGTCAACGCGGAATTGCCATTCAGCATGCTGCAAAGGGGGAGAGGTGATTTTAAACGGGATTAAAGTTGATGGTTATTGCACTCAAACAAATCGATATTTTTATTTCAAGGCTGCTATTTTCACGGTCATATTGAATGTTTAAAATATCAGAGGGATAATCCGCTTCATGATAACCCTACGGAGACATTGAATCTCAGATATGAAACTACCAAAGCGCAAGTGGAAAAATTAAGATCTGTAGGGTATGAAGTTAACGAAATGTGGGAGTGCCATTTTAGAAAACTTATGAGAGAAATTCCAGAGATTCAAATATATACCGAAAACCACCCACTACTATTTCACAGTCCTCTAAATCCGAGAGACGCGTTTTACGGAGGCCGTACAGGAAACTGTAAAACCTACTTTAAAACTAATAAAAATGAAAAAATAAAGTATTTGGATGTGTGCTCACTCTATCCATGGGTATGCAAATACGGGAAGATTCCCATAGGACACCCAACTATTTTTGTGGGTGATGCCGAATGCAAACATTTTGTGCAAAACATGCGGACAAACTGGAAATCATTTTGAGTGTAGTCACAATACAGAGGAACGTGCGCTTGAAGGTACATTTGTGATAGATGAAGTGATAAAAGCAATAGAAAAAGGATACAAACTACTGGAAATTTTGGAAATATGGAAATACCAGGTAGAAAAATATGATCCGCAGCTTAAGACAGGCGGTTTGTTGGTGGGGATGATGAATAGATTTATTAAGTTTAAGCAGGAAGCATCGGGGTGGCCTTCTTACTGCTCGAGCAAAAGCAAAAATACATTAAGGATTTCTATAACAAAGAGGGTGTAAAACTAGATTTTGATAAAATTTTTAAAAATCCAGGATTAAGAGCTCAGTCTAAGTTAATGTTAAATAGCTTTTGGGGTAAATTTGGCCAAAGCGAGTGCCAAACTAAGTGTAAAATATTCAATACCTCCGAAGAGTTTTATTCTATGCTAACGAATCCTAGTTTGGAGGTTAATGCTGCACTACTCGTTAACGAAGACACTCTTTTAGTAAATTATCAGTTTACCGAAGAAAGCTATAACCCGCTTTCCACTGTTAACGTTGCAATAGCAGCTTATGTTACATTACAGGCACGATTAAAACTTTATTCGTACCTTGATCAGCTAGGTACCCGGGTTTTAAATTACGACACAAATTCTGTAATTTTTACTTGCAAGAAGGGCGAATCTGAGCCTTTAACTGGAGAGTTTATTGGAGACCTTACTGACGAGCTGGAGGCCTATGGGGCAGGCAGCTATATAACTGAGTTTGTGATTGGTGGGCCTAAGAATTATGCCTATAAATTATATTCTACTACACATAATGAAGAAGTGATAGTCTGTAAAGTTAAAGGCATAAGTCTAAATTATAGTGCAAGTCAACTAGTCAATTTCAAAACTATTAAAGAAATGATTTTGGAAGAGAAAAAAAACCAATTAAAATAATTTCTAAAAATGTTAAAAGAACGAAAAAACATGAGGTAGTGACCAAAGAAGAGACGAAGATCTACAAACCAAATTCTACAAAACGATTATTTTTAAGCAATCACGATTCCGTTCCCTTTGGATTTAAAAAATGTAAAATAAAACCATATTAAGGTAGCCTTTTTGGGTAGTGTTTAACTTATATTGTATAAATAGTATTGTAAAATAAGTAAATAAAAAATCTGAGTTGTAAATTTGTTAAATAACTGATTGAAACTTTTATGAAACATTATTATGTGTTGTGCATTTTTTTTGTTCAAAGTATTAGCTTGCGATTCAGCAAAGAAAAGTCATATGCTCATGAGTTTAGACTCACTTTCAAATTATTACCCTATTTGTTGCTCGCACACTATTTAAACGATGCAATTTGAAAGAAATAGTTGATAGCCGTCTTTATTTCTATGACGACACTGGCTTCTTCTCAGCTGAATTCTACTTTATTAGTTATTCTGTTTAAAAATAGACATAAACAAAATAAAATAATTAAAATACATATAAAAAGATAGAGTTATTAATTTTTACTACTATTTACCATATAGGTATATTCGTTGTCGTCAGGAATTGCTGTTACTAGAATAAAGAGATATAACAATTTTTTACTTAATAAAAAAAAACTGTTAGAACAGTAGCGAATCTGATCAGACACTTATACGCTTTGCTTTATAAGTAAATTAAAAATATAGCGGTTTTGGACAAAAATATACTGTATTTTACCAGTTCTAGGTTACAAGTTTTAATTTTTCGAGAAAATTTCATTAACGAGTAAAGTTGTCAAACATATTCTGAGATAGGTTATGGATATACTTTAAACTAATAATTTTATGCAGTGTGTCTGATAACGTCGGAACCATATGAAAAACGTTTTAGAAAAAGAGTTATCTATACTAATATTATAAAGAGGTAAAGTATGTAACTTTCTTTATTTGTTAGTTTGTAGGAGGCTAATCTTCGGAAATACTGAACCGATCACGAAAATGTCAAAAAACATGAATTTTTCTCAGGAGTTCCTTTATTTTTGACAAATCAAAATTTTTATTAAAAAGTTGTTCAGAATTAAAAAAACATGTACAATATGCAATTACAGTAATTTGGTCTGAGATTATAAATTTGGTGATTATTTATAACGTTTACCGTACACAATATACTTAGTAATAATTTATACGAAATGGATTCTTATGCTTAAATGCTGTAATTGCATATTTGTACATATATTTTTAATTCTGAACAACCTTTTAATAAAAAAATTAATATTATATTATTAAAAAGGTACTTCTGAGCAAAATTCATATTTTTTTGACATGTCTCGTATAAGATTAGAAAGAAGAAAAATTAAATTTGCTAATTGCATATTGTGTTTTAGTCTCTGCAGAACTTTTTATAAAGAATAACTGTTTTTTCCTAAAATGATTAATAAAAAAGTTTTCCATATTATTATGGTTTAAACTTTATCAGACAGACTGTATATTTAGTTTCTCAAAAATTTGCAACCATGTGTATAGTGGTGCCAACCTGCGGCTCATAAAAGATACTTAAATAATAATATATAAATTATAAATATTTTATGTTTGATAGATTATTTTTTTAAATAAGTACAAAACTTTCATTTCATTCAATAAGGCCCATATAAGACGATTAAATAATTTTTTTAGTAATATATATGTAATAATGCTATTCTATACAGTTAAATTATAGCAAACCTTAACTTATACCATTTTCTACAACTCCCTACGAAATTAGGCAAAAACATCCCGATACCACTGCCCATTCACTCTAAATACGTAATGGCTGAAAAAATTTAAAACAGAGGCAATATCTGCGCTTTTAATAGGTATACATAATCGTATATATCTTCAAAAATACCATAAATATCCTAAAAAGGCATATAAGTTCGGTACATTTGTGAAATTAATACTAATTTATACCATAATGTGTTTAAAAAATGAGCATAAACAAAATAAAATGATCAAAATATATAAAAAGATAAGTGTATTGATTTTTACCACTATTTACCATACAGGCGTAACCACAGTCGTCGGGAATTGTTGGTACTAAAATAAAAAGAAATATCGATTTTTAGGCAAAAACATCCCAACCCCACTGCCCTTTTACTCTAAATACGCAAATGACTAAAAAAATTTAAATTAGAGGCAATATCTTCGCTTCTAATAGGTGTACACAATCGTATATATCTCCAAAAAACACCATAAATATGATTAAAAGAGCATATAAGTTCGGTACATTGTGAAATTAATATTAATATTATACCGTGATTTTGTTTAAAAATGAACATAAATAAAATGATTAAAATATATAAAAAGATAAGTGTATGGATTTTTTACTACTATTTACCATACAGGTACCTATAACCGCTGTCGTCGGGAATTGATGCTACTAAAATAAAGAGAAATATCGATTTTTTACTTAATACAAAACAACTCTTGGCACGGCAACGAACCTGGTCGTCAACCACCTGTAAGCTTTACTTTATGAGTAGAGACCTGTAAGTACCTCGGTTTAAAAGAAATATCGATTTTTCAGACAAAAGCATCCCGATACCGCTGCCCTAGTCGTTCGTACCTACTTTTAACGAGCCTGTATTTAGTTCACGGGAATATAACCAAGAATATAACAGCTATTGCTTTAGCTTGTTATTTTGTACGGCTCTATATAGTCACATTGTTAGTACACAAAGCTTCTTACACCCTATTAAAAGATAAACACACTATGCCATCAACCTTTTGCTATATTTTTCAAGATGCCTACCATAGCGTCTTATATAGCACGTCCGCTCTGGAACCCGATGGTCCCTGGTTCGAATCTTAAATTTGGAGACACTTTTTTAAATTTTATAAATTGCAACCGCCGCGCCGTTAGAAAGCAGATCGATAAGTACCGCCAGACACCTGTGATGACGTCAGTTCTACCCTCGCCCGTCAGACATGACCCAGACTTGGTTAGCTATTATATCCCTTGGCCAGACAGATAGACAGCGTCGTGGCGCCTGGCGTCTGTCTGTCCAAATCGCCTCCATGATTGCAACCGCCGCGCCGTTAGAAAGCAGATCGATAAGTACCGCCAGACACCTGTGATGACGTCAGTTCTACCCTCGCCCGTCAGACATGGCCCAGACTTGGTTAGCTATTATATCCCTTGGCCACTCAGATAGACAGCGTCGCGGCGCCTGGCGTCTGTCTGTCCAAATCGCCTCCATGCCTACTCATTCTTTATGCTAAATATGTAATTTCACAATAAAAGTTTAGTTTTCAAGAAATAATTTTATTTAGATTTCCATTTTTAGTTCTTGTTTCCCTAAAATTTAGAACTAACCTAGGTATTCCAATCTAAGAAAAAAATAGAGTTCTACCAAATAGATTTTAATACACCATTAGCACTAAATTACCAATATTTAGTTATTAAATTATTAATAAATTTCAGTATTAACCACATTTCACACTTTTTATTAATGTTTTATGTATATTTACTCAATAACTTAATGTTTTTGAATATACCGCCAATTTTCACATTGCAGTGCGTATGCGCATGTCCTGCCATCCCGCAGACCCTTTCTTCAAATTGTGCCACTTTTCGAAACGGCGATTGATCCTCTATTCTTGTCTATTCTCTTTGGCGCTAACTGGTTTGTGATTTTTCTACGAACAGGCCTTTAGATCCTAGGCAGACTACAGTAAAAAGCACAGGAACTGGTAATTTAATTGGTCTAAAGCACTACCGACGGTCATGCAAAACTTTCACATTGAGGGGGATCATGGCTAGTTTTGGTTAGTTTAAATCTTTTTTATTCGCTTTATTAAAGGAAATTAAAAAAATACTAACCAGAACCGAACATTTACCATTTTAAATTTTGCATAATAGGTAACTTGGACATAGCCTAGTATAATGATAATGCATGTATAACTATAGCATAAACAACTAATGCATACATCTTGTTTTAGTACGGCAATATATATATATATATATATATATATATATATATATATATATATATATATATATATATATATATATATATATATATATATATATATATATATATATCTTACAATTTATATATTAATATTCTTTTTCTTCCTAATTCCTATTTTTTGGGCGTTCCCCAAGTTTGGATTTCGGTATTATCATTTTAATCCTATTCAATCTTGGTTTTCACGCCTTGGATAGAACCCTCTTCCTATGTTTTGTATAGAAATGGTATTGAGGCAAGGTAGTCCCTCTTATTTGCAACAAGCAAGCGTTCATTGCAACTCCGATTTTATAGGCACTCGCGCAGCATAAGCCAAAAGCCAAAGCCATTCTTACAATTACAAAATATAGAATGTAGCTGTAGTAAAATTATTAAAAAGGGTGTTTGTAAGCCTCTTAAACTCTACTATCCAGATAAAGACTGTTTTTTAAAATTTCAACATATTTGAATAATTTTCTAAAAAAATCGTTTGTTTTATTACATACGAAATACTGGTGAGGCTGGATTTAAATTGCGATTTAAAAAATAACGGTTATATTTGAAATAAGTTTTTTTATTCTAACTTTGAAGGTCAATTTCTCCCGAAGGAAGCGGCTAAGAACTTTTTTCGGAGACCCTGCAGATGAATAGTATGGGTATAATTAATATTAACCATAAATTTTTCTTTGAAAGCTACTAATAAACTCCTATCTTTAGTTGAAAAGTAGTATTAAAATATCGACTCGGAGCACCCCCTCTTAATGACCTTGAAAGTGCAGATGGTTAATATTTGACCTTACCGTTGGGGTGTGGCAAGTCCCGTTACATATGAGACGTACGAAAGCCCTACGCCCCACGGCTGACAAAACATTTTGCATTGAAAGTAATGTAACTGCGTGTAAAAGGTTGCATTACTTTCAATGCATCAGGCGTAGGGCGTACGTCTCATGTGTAACGGAACTAAGGATTTGGCTAAGTATATTATTATTAATTATACAGGTGTTGTATTTAACCTTGACTAGAACCTAGGCTATGGGTAAGCAATATCTTATAATTCCTGTATTTCTAGTTATATTACATTATTTACCAGTCCTTGTTGTCAATAGGGTTATAAAGAATGTGCTTAATAATTTAGTGAGTAAAAAGTGGTACGGAAAAAATATCTAGTACATGTGCGAAAAGTGCCAAAATATTTTTACTCGTTCATCTGCTTTGAATAGTGGTCACATTTTAGGTGTGAATTCTTTAACATGTAAAAATACAATTGGCTCTTCTTTTGCAGATGCCATTGTACCTTAGGCTATAACACTTTAAGTATAATTCTATGGCAAAAGGTAGGTACCTAGGCCTCAGTAGGTACAAAAGATTGTATATACAACTTCAGTTAAAAATGTAGAAGTTTGGGTTGATCGTCTTTATTTGTTTATTGGTACAATGCTTTACCTAGTTTTTTTAATGCTATTTGAGATTTATATTTTTATTGGGCTGAAATAAACATGAGCTAGGAAGCTGTTCATGTAACTGTCAATAAAAATAAAACTATGGCAAGAAAAAAAGTTTTATTTACAATTTAAAAATAAATTATGTACAATTACAGACATACACATAGTTCTTAATTATAATAGACAAAATTAAAATCTTAATAATAAGGTACGTTATTACATTAGCGAAAATAAAAATTAAGTTCGTTTTCTTACATTTAAATATATGAGATGATATATTTCTACTGGTAAAAAGTTTTTACTTCTTATCGTGACTAACTAGTTAAGAAAAATATTCAAAACAGGAGGTTATTGGGTATGCAGTCATAAATTCTTACCTGTTTGGTGTTCAGTTTGGCTCAATAACCTCCTGGTTTTGAATAATTTGTATATTAATATGTATACTTGTAAGCTGTAATTTAAGTTAGGTTTATATGTTTCTAAAGATATGCGAAAAAATTTAAGAAGTGATTTCTTGTTTAAAATAAAGGAAAGTTTGCTTTCTAAAAATGGGGTTTAAAAGTCAACTATTGGGGAAATATCGCAAAAAAGTTAACAAAAAATGTCCTTATTTCTTTGCTTAAAAACAAAATAAGTATTGTATTTAAACTACCAAGTAATATCAAATAAAGACGTATTACAAATGCCCCAATAAGTGATAGTAGATAAATATATTTTTTAATAAAATACATTTTTCCGTCCCCTCACGTTATAATTTACATATTATTTTTTTATTTGAAATTGGTAACTTTAACAAAAAACTATCTAAATAAACCAGTTTATCCAAATTTATATTTTTTTAAGTCATTGCGTTAGTGCCTCTTTAAATTTGATTAGCAAGTGATAGGAGTAGTCTATTTCCACAACTTAAATGATTTCTAAAAAGTGCAAAAATAATTAAAAAGTTTATTTTTATAAAAACAACATTTTCGTAGAACTTCATTATTCTAGTGCTTTTCGTTTTTCAAATGAACAATAAAAACGTATTTTTTTCGGCATTTTTGTACCTCGATATCTCCCCAATGGTTGACTTTTGACCCTATGTTTGTAAAGCAAACTACACTTATTTTAAACAAGAAATCACCTTCTGAAATATTTTGATTTTTAATTTAGAAACACCCTCTAAAATTAAAATTAAATTACTGTTTCAAGTCGCTTTTGACTGTACATCTTTTTTATTGCAATATCAAATACAGAAATTAGCAAATTTTAACATTTAAAATCTAAGTTTAATAAATTATAGTTACTTAAAAAATAAATATATTTTTAATCGTTACGTATTTCTTGTCTGCCTTAAATACAAGGATGTTTTCGATTTTATTAGATTTTTATCCTGCTTGGTCAAAAAGTAAATCTTAAAACTAAAACAAAAAATAATCACATAAAAAAATTATACTAAAGAGCTTATAATTAAACATTTAATTTTAGTATTAATATTAGCATTAGTCACAAACGTCAAAAACATTACTTTAAAACCTAACTGTTTATAAAATTATAACTATAATTTATAGTCTTAAGAAATCACCCTAAAGTTCAAAATTTAGTAACAAATTAAAATAATTTGAATTAAAAAAGTGCTAAATGGAATTAAGGTGCTTTAAAAATAAATAGATTTGTTGGTTTTCTTTAGGCCTTAACGTTATTACAAATACTTATGATAATACATTAAGTTTACATTAGACATTAATTGCATAATATTTATGTCAGATAGAAAGTCTAGCTAATGTAAACGGCCAAAAATTTATGTCTGACATAACTGTATACTCTCGAGCAAAATATATCGACACTTCTGTACGATAAGATGTAAACAGTCGCGTGTTGTGACAGTTTTGACTCGCTTGATAAAAATCACATAACGTTCTACAAACTGTTCATACATTTCTTGCATCGCGAGCTATCATACACATATGTACGACAGAAATATCAAGTAATTTTTGTAATAATGTAAACACCCAGTGGAATTTGATGGCAGACACTGGACACTTATGTCGTGATAGAAGTGTCAGATGTAAACCTACTATTACGAATATCTACTTATTATAACACTAATATAATACTAAAATTAATTACCCGCTACTTGCAAACATCTTAATAAAATAACTGGTATCTTAAAAATCACATAAAATTATAAGTATTATTTATTCGCTTTACCCTATTTCGTTTGGGGAAATGATTGTCACTAAGAAACTGTTACTACATAGTATGACCTGTGCTGATATTCTGCAAGAAATATAAGAAAATAGATCTCTTAAAGCCGATTCCCACTTAGGGGTGTTCATCCGTGACGCATGAATCATTTCCATGCACAATTGTATCACAATCACAACTATTGGTAGTACCAACCGTTAATACATGTAGGGAATTTTGTCAATAAGTCGTCACCCATAGGGAAAATTAGAACCAGTTCAAATTTGGCGGGTAAAAACGCACGAGTTTTACCCATGACTCGCAGATGTGAATCGTCAACAGGCAAAGACTTTTTACCCGGGGTAAAAACCCCGGGTTAAAACCCCTAGGTGGGAATCGGCTTTTTGTATCGTAATAAATGTCAGATAAGCGATTCTATTTAGTAACGATCGACTCTATCGAATATGAACCGAAGTTAAAAGGGAACGGGACAACATTTTTTATGTCTTTATGGCATTCGTTTTTGTCTTTTACACTTTTGAAATGTTTTTCTTTAGTAAATATTTTATTACAGAATACGATCTTTGAAAGAGATAAGGATCTATTCCTTTTCTTTATCCCTATTTTTCCTTTTCTGACGTTTCTTGCAGAATCTAATCAGAACATGTTTTAAAAATTTTACTACTTTTATTTCTTTCTAATTTATGAGTTTTAACTTATTTATTTACAATATTTTTTAAAATGTTTTAAAGATCGATTCGACCTTTTAAATTTGGACTTTGAAATTTCTTTGCTTTTTTGTTTCAGGTATATAAGCAATTTTTAATGTTTCTATAATAACGACAAAATAAAGCATAGCGTTAAATAGTTTTTTTGTTTGTGTTTCTTATAACACACAAAAAAATCGCTGGTAAAGCAATACATCGATTATACAAAAATTAAATTCTTATGTCCAAGGTAAAAATATTTTTAATAAAGTAGGATTATTTTAAATCTTTGCTATTACCAAGATTCTTACAAATTACCCAACAAGGTAAAATGATAGTTGATATATATTTATTAGGCCACACAACTTCAAATAGCTTTAAACAAAAATATTTTAACCAATTGTGACCCATAAACAGAATTAAAAATGCAAATCATAGGTTAATTTAACCCATAAATACTATTTACTATACCGACCTATCTGAAGAATGTTTCTTATGAGCTACTACTTTTGTAATTATTTTTAGCATTGAGACTACAGGTGACTCAAAACCTATAGATAGTATAAATGCTAAAATGTATGATAAAAATGCTTGTCCAAAGAAGATAATCATTGTTATTGGTAATCCAAGATGCATAGGACTATCCATGGTCATAACCATTCCTCTTATGAGCAAAGGATGTACTAAGTATGCACAGTACGTAACTCTACTAAATGGATATAGGATTGGCATGGACAGAATTGAGTTGACGATACCTAAAAAATAAATATAAATATATACATTGTGTCCGCGGATGGACTTAACTATACCTGTATTTTATTTTTTTATATTTCGAAAAAAGTTATTATTTATAGAAATTTTAGTTTTGTCTAAAATGCCAAAAGCTGTTATAAAAATTGCCCTATAATATACAGGGTGCTTGAAAATCGCGAAAATATTATTATAAAAAATAAGGAAAATTGACAAAATATATTTTTGACAAGGCCTCATTAATAAAAGGTATTAAAAAGTCTTATACATTTTTCCTTATCGCTCATCATTACTTGAAAAATTAAGTGTAAACTAAAACAAATGTTTTTTTGTAAATAATTGATTTTACTTTTTATATACATACAATAACAAGTAAAGTTAAAGTGTATGCAAGTAGTAACAAAGACAGTAAAGATTTATTCAACAAAAAGTAGGAGGTTTATTACTTTTTCACGTTATTTAAATAAGTAGTTCAAAAATATTCAAAACCGATTTTTAAAGGATTTCCAAATACCATTTTCGTAATTTTAAATCTCCCTGTGTATTAAAGGGTGTTTTTTAACTCCTTTGTTAAAAATAAAACATTTTTTACTTAATTAATGTTTTTTCTTTATATACAACATTAACCTTAATTTTCTGAAGAATCTATAACCAACAGCAAAAAATTTTATTATACACTTTTGATTAATTTTTTACGCTTTTTAATTAAGTAGTCTCAAAGATTTGTTTTTATGAATGTTTTTATTTTTTAAAGTAATATTTTCGCGATTTTGAACCAACCTGTATATCCTACAACAAATTTTATTATAGCTTTTAGCATTTTACACAAAGCAAAAATTTTTTTTGGAAATATTAAAAATAAGAATGTTATATAGTTAAGACCATTCGTGGACACACTGTATTTGTGTTAAAATTTTAAGTGGCCTTTCATCGAACGAACTATGACTATTACAGTCCCATGTCCAGATGCAAAGTGCTATAAATAAACTGTGATAGGCTTGATATTTCGCTATTATTGCGTAGATTTAAGAAAACGTGTGACAAATATAGATATAGAATCTTAGTCTAGACAATTACTTGCCTGTTGTCCCTTTTGTATGTAAGAATTGTTTTTTTTTATTTACAGTGTGTCCCAACTCTATTTATACAAGCAATAACTTTGCCCCTGTACAATATACCAAAATATTCCTAAATTAAAAAACGTTTATTAGAATACACTTTTTTAATTGACAGTAATAGTAAATATACAAGCTGTCTTAAAAACATATTTTTTAACAAGTGGGCTTTTTTAAATGGTACACTCTATATATTTTATCACATTTTGACTGGATATTAAATTCTACATCAAAAATGTATAACGCACTATACGTCCGTCAATTATTGCTGGATTTTGAGATATAAGCAGTATGCATATATACTGATTAACGATTAAAAGTGAAAAAGAAAATAATGTTTCTGTGTTAATTATTTTGAAATAATTCTGTCACTGTAAGGGTGACAAATAATATAATAACATGTTAATAATTAGCTTTCATTGCAAGAACCACTAATAGTTATGCATGCAATTTAGTTAATTGCACTAAAAACTGCCATACGGTAATTATGGCTGGATTTAGGTTAACGTTAAGTAAATATGTATCTAAAATAAACTAAATAGCTGAATTACCTACTAGTAGTTCTTACAATGGAGGGTAATTAATTACATGTTATTATATTATTTGTCACTCTGACAGTAACAGAATTATATTAAAATAATTAAACCAAATTTTTTTTTTTCACTTTTAATCGTTAATGAGTATATAAGCACACTGCGAATATCTCAAAAATCAGCCATAATTGACGTATAGTACAATATACATTTTTGATGTAGTATTCGATATAGCGTTAAAATTTCTAAAAATATTACAGGGTGACAATAATTTTTTTTTGAGATACCTTGTATATTAACAG
The DNA here is from genome assembly GCA_014170235.1 of Listronotus bonariensis. Classification (NCBI taxonomy): domain Eukaryota; kingdom Metazoa; phylum Arthropoda; class Insecta; order Coleoptera; family Curculionidae; genus Listronotus; species Listronotus bonariensis. Next base: position 67,862 of record JACEGR010002884.1, read on the forward strand.
GTACTGTAAATAAAAAGAGTGCATTAAAATAAATATTTTTTATATTAGTATTTAATACAGGGGCGAAGTCACTTCGTGTGTAAATAGAGCTGGGACACCCTGTATTTAGGCGAGTCCACTCCTTGGTCCAAAATAAAACGATATAACACAATTTAGTCAAAAAGTTTATCGTTTGCGAGGTTCTCATTTTATTTGGGTTATTTTTAAATATTTTTTTATTTATATTTTTTTTACAAAGATCAGGCTCTAGCTAGGGGTTTTCCAGGGTAATGAATCAAAATTTGCTAACAATTCCGTTGTAAAATGTAGAGCTCCTTCACACATTTTTTCACAAAACAATTAAATACTTAGAACTTGTTGAACCAGTTTAATAACATAATATTATAGGCTGTAAATTCTGATATACCTCCATATCCAGTAACACAAGCAACAACAATCCAAGCCAGACCCAGTGCCCATGCTGAGTGACTTAGTGAGCTATAAGCAGCACCAACAAAAGGTGATAGGTTTGCTTCATATAAACCATATACCAGCGCTAAGAGTAATCCAATAGAGGCAGTCCAGCCTACCGTTACTGTAATCTAAAAAAATATATACATTAAAATAATTTACTGTGTTATTATAAACATTGAAGAAGCGTCATTATTTGTATCCTTAATATAAAAAGGTGCACTCGTTAGTTTAGGCTCTTATTTCAACATCATAAGTGCCCCAGGGTAGTCACCTGAGCCCACATTTGTTTACAATTAATATTAATGATATTCAGAAGTGTTTTAGGCACACAAAATTTTTATTCTATGCAAATGACCTTAAAATATTTAAACAAATAGAAAGAGTTAGTAACTGCGCATAGAACTAGAATATGATCTAATAATAGTTTTATGGCTTATTGTCATTATCATTTATTTGTTAATCTCTCAAAGTGTTTTTCAATTACTTTTACTCGCAATTTTAACATAATAAATAATAATTATAACCTTAAAGAAAGCGTTTAAAAGCGTGTGGGCAAGCAAGGAACCACAGAGTTATCTTGATATACAAGTTGTTTTTTTGATGTACATAGAGTGTGTCCAAAATTGGTAGGGAATATATTGGGATATTGAAAACTTTAAGAGATCGAAAGATGGTTAAATGGGAAAAGCTATGGGCCATTTAATTTTTAATACAATTCCGTTTTGATGACGGCTGTATCTTTTTGGTTTTTGAGTTATTTTGAAAAAACTGAAAATGTGCAATTTTGTAAAAGTGCTCTGGATTTTTATTTTAAATAATTTTTGGAATCTGTATTAGGGCAACTTTTTGAGAGCAATGCATTTTCGTATTCAGATTTTAATTTTAACGTTTCGGTTTTGAAATCCCATCATCAACTTTCGTTTTTCTTATGGTGGCCGTTTTGTTTTTTTGCACATTTTTAAAGAACGTTTTTTTCCTTTAAAATGATGTATAGTACTTTACAGGTATTTCTGATTTTTATGTCAAAATCGTCAAAATTATTTTTTTCTCCGAGTTTGCCATGACGTCGGAAGCCATTAGGTCTAGAAACAATTGCCATTCAATTTCTAATAAAGAACTATTTTCGGAAAGGTACTAACTGCAAGTTTATTTATAACTTTTGTAAACTTATGTACCCAAACAAAAAGAATATTTACCTTGTGTGCATCGGGACATTAAAATATGTGTTAATTATATCAAGCTGTAAACTTTATACCAGAAATAGGTTTATGTGCTTAAAATGAGTTTCTTTTAAATTTTAATATCCATAACATACAAAAACCTAATTCATAGTCTTCAAATTGTCACGAACACAATTATAAAACTAAATTATACTTACATACTAGTCTCTCCACCTATTCTTAATAGGTACCTACCAATTTAATTGCATATGGAAATTTAAACAATGCCAGACAAAAATTAGTTTTACAAAAATAATATGAATTGTAATACAAACAAAAATTCAAAAATATTTTGCAGATTGTAAGAAAATTAGATTTTTATAATTCATGAGCTGCCATTAAAGAGTTAACCTTTTTAAAATATTTTTTTAGATAACTATGGTAATTATTAAATATAGAATTAAAAAATAGCCAAAACCATTTTATAATTTAAAATAGTAGGTTGGTAATAAGTGTAGAGAATATTGTTTTTTTAACAGAATATTATGTAAGTAAAATTTGGGTTTTTAACGGTGTTTGTGCCAATTAACAGACATTATCAATTAGATTTTTGTATGTTATGTTATGGGTAATAAAATTAAAAAAAAATGTTTTCGACCACATACATACATTTCTGATAATTTACAGCTTGATATAATAATTATTAATACATATTTTAATGTCCCGATGCACACAAGGTAAATATCCATCACCGATGGCCATTTTTTCAACTTGTCCGCCATAAAAGATGGTTATCCTCCTCTCCACCATCCATAGTTGAAAGGAGCAACTTAAGGTGGCGCCACAGGAGCCAGAGGAGATTTTTTAACCAATGAGCATGAATTATTAGAGTAAGATACAAAATGAAAAAGGACAGATAGATACAAAATAAAAAAACGAAAGAAATACCAAAATCTCTGGCTACTGTGGCCCCATCCCAATTTGCTACATTCCGATGGCCACTTTTTCAACTTGTCGGCCATAAAAGATGGTTATCCTCCCCTCCACCATCCATAAACTTGGACAAAAAAATAATTTTGGCGATTTTTGACATAAAAATCAAAAATTCCTATAAAGTGTTATACATCATTTTAAAGGGGAAAAATCGTTCTTTAAAAATATGCAAAAAAACAAATTGGCCACCATAAGAAAAACGCAAGTTGATGATGGTATCTCAAAACAGAAACGACGAAATTAAAATCTGAATAAAGAATGCATTGCTCCTAAAAAGTTGCCCCAATAATGCTTTTACAGATTCAAAAAATTATTGGAAATAAAAAAGCTACAGCACTTTTTTAAAATGCACATTTTCAGTTTTTCCAAAATAACTCAAAAACCTAATCAGATACAGCGGTCATCGAAACGTCATTAGATTAACCATTCAATATATATATCCCAATACATTCCCTACCAATTTTGGACACACTGTATAGAAAATGTAATAAAGAACGCATTTAGAATGTTGGGTTTTGTAAATATCATTTAAAAAAATCATTAAACTTTTACAACCCATAGGTTTTCAATCGTCTACATTTTGCAACAATCATTTGGGACCCATTATACGACATATACAAAACCCGTCTTGAATTATTGGTTTAGAACAAATTTTTTATATGAAAATGGGAAATGGAGCTTGCCCCTGCGTAGGGCTCTGACTAACTAGACAGGTCCCAAACTTCCTACCCTCTTCGTTCCTTTATCCCTAGAGAGGGCAAGCAAAACCAATCTGGGAAGAGGGTCCCTGGTGATAAAACAGATCGCCTTCTCTTAACTGTCCGAAAAATGGAGTTTTAAAATTGTATACTATAGCGACAATAGTAAAGTATTTCCACTGTTAGAAAATTTAATATACACGTAATAAAACTTTAGAACGTTCAATGCGAAATTTTTGTCAATCCGTAAAAATGAGACCATCAATAACAGAAAAGCCAACTCTTTTAAAAGGGTAGAAAATAAAACTTTTTGGGCGCCCCTTCGGTAAGCTAGTGATTTTTTAAATTTTATAGCTAAATTTTTCAATATTAAAATATGCTTTTATTTACCTTTGACATTGATATTCTGCAATCTTTTTTAAATAGCAACCATCCTACGCACATGCCGACTAGGTAGGGTCCAAGACGTGTCCAAGGTTTATCGTAGATTTTATCAAATAGTGCTAGAGGGTCATCGGCTCCAGGCATATGGCTATTACTGAATGCAATATAACCAGTTGTCATCCAGGAACTTGCACCGAGAACTACTAGTAAAGCTACTGCACTCTTGAAGTGACTAAAAAGGTGTTAATAGAGGGTGTTTCATTATGATGGTACATAGGTATAATATACTATAGTATATATTATACCAACAAACAGTTTTATATATAGAGAAAAAATATACTGGAAACGATTAAAACACTTTTTGGCAATCGCATTTGCTTATCCAGTAACCCAAAAATTATTATTGCTTCGCGAATCAGGGGTGCTACTCATTTTTTTCTTTATTTTTTAATATAATAACTTCTTATTTGTTTTTTTACCTTTAAAATTACAAAATTGAGATTCCTACGGTATTTTAACTGTGTATCCGATTTTCTAAGAGCTATATTTAGACCTTAACAATTAATATAAAGTAAGATACGACAGAAATGATCATTTTTAATAAATATTATTAAAAGTTGAGGGTTTTTCAATAACACTTGATTGGTATAATATAGAATAGAGTTCACTATGAAAAAATTCAAGTCCAAAATGGCCATCACCACAAAATCGCTAATTATTTTTTTTTTAACATTTACCTCAAAGGGTAAAATGATTAAAATTTAATATGGCCGCGGCCTAAAATGGCGGATTACATATTTTCCAGAACTACCTTAATATGGGTATCTATTGAAAGGGCTCATTCTAAAAAAACTAAAATAGTTTAGACAGTGTAGGTATATTTACCAATCTAAACAAAGAACTTTAAATTACAATCGGGATCCCATACCATCCATCTCCAACCCAATTTTATAGAAGAGTTAAATTGCAGCAAATTCTCAGAAAATAAACCATGTAATAGCGGGGCAATAAATGAACTCAATAGAATGAGAAGTATCAATTAATAACAAAACTAAAAACTTGAAAATAAATTAAATATAAAAAAATATGTGTTAAACTTTTTATTACTATAAAAATAATGTAGGTTAGGTATTTAAACTAAACAAATAATTCGGTAAGTCCTAGCTACCAGATCACATCTTCTCATCAATCTGTGGTAAATTGATCAGACAAATAATAAAATCATTGGGCACGTAAAATCTTATATTATTTACATTTGCATTTGCAACACAAGTCGTCTTTAAAACAAATAAAATTTGAAGAAGATAAAAGAGGTGATCAAACTTGGTTAATTATTATTCGACTTTCGTAATACTCATAATACTAATAATAAAAATTAATACTTACTTTGCCGCTACTATTAGAATAATAGCACCAACAGCATAAAACTGAGTATCATCGGATAGATACCAACTCCACAACATGCACTAAAAAGAAAATTAGGCAAATAATAAATAAAAACTGTTTTAAAATTATTCTTAAATTACCATTTGACGCATGGGAAACAAAGTATTTATATAGAGCACATTCCTCCACCAATAGTTTGGACAGTTAAGATGATCCATTGTTGGTGGTTCAAAAACAGAATTGTAATAAAACCACTTCATGGTTACTTCAGTCATTCCCAGTGCAAATAGGTATGGTGCGGTAAGTCTAAAGGAAAAGAAATATGTATTATTATATAAAATTTAGTTCTAAACGGGATTTTAACAAAAAAAGGTCTTATATTGCTACATGTATTTCATACCCAAGAAATTCCAAAATTATTTTAATTGAGAACTGCTAATGAAGAAAAAAAAAAGGTTTAAAGCAAAGAGAGACACGAAACCTTAATTATTCCCTGGGGTAGTAATAAATTGGACTTTCTGATAAGAACACTTTTAAAACCTTTTTAGGTGGGTTCCTTTTGACGAGTCTACCACGAATATTCATACCGCGATATTTGGTAGCGGCGCTTTAAATCAGCGTGTCAATGTTAAATGTGTGAGGTGTCGGACTGGGCGAAAGCGTCTTTTTTCTGTCAGACAAGTTTACCACAATGTTTTACGAGCAATTTTTAAACATTTTATCAAAAATCGTCACAAAACCTGGCTAGTTCGATACCCAAAACATATGTTTGAGCCCTATGGTTTTAAGTCTGTATAACCCTTACCATTTAAAAAATAATGTTCAAAAACTGCAAGTAAAACATTGTGTGACGCGGTCGAGCAGTCCGACACCCGAAAACATTTGACATTGACAGGCTGGGTTAAAGCGCCGCTTCCATATATTTGTGGTAGACGCGTCAAAAGGAACGTCCCTTAAAACGAGGTCTTCTTATCATGAAGTCCATTTTATTACTCGCCCAGGGACTAAAAGGATTACTACTGTGTCCGTCTGTTTAAATATAGATTTGACAAGTAAACAAAAATGTAGCCAGAACTGATAATAAATTATTTATAAAGAAAGGATTAACCTAAATAATTAATTAGGCACCTAAAAGTTTTAGGACATTCTTTCCCTCTATTTTCTACTATTAGGAAATAAGTTTATACGTGGTCTTACATCCAAGATGATTTCTCTCAAAAAATGCAAAAAGTGCAAAACAAACATCTAAATGATTTAAAAACAACTTTATGAATATAATATGCACAAAGAATTAAATATGGAAAGGATTTTCCCAAGATAAGTCCTTGATTGCTAAAGGCTGATCACATGTTCTAATTAGTGTAAGAAATGTTTTTTAACAAGACTAAACTACTTTATAACCATAAAAAATATAGATTAACCAATATACTTTGTAAACACCTGTCCAAAACTGTGAGAAGCCGGATTTTCAGCTCCCAAAAAAACACACAATATCCGTTGCTGAAACGCGTAAAGTTAAGGTATCTGTTTTTTTTGCTGTATCAAAGACATTTGTTTGAAAAGGGCTAAACCTAAATTCTTTATTTAGCTGGGTAAAATATTTATAAAAAAAAACATCTGATTATTAGAAAAAGAAAATTTGATAAAGTTTATCGGGATCATACACCTGCTTGCAAAAATAATAATAATAAATAATAAAATACTTTAGATAAATAGTCAATGGTATAAAAAATATTTTCTGTCATAAATAAAGTAGTTTTTACCTTTGACGAGGTATTTCAATATTGTAAATAAGATCTTACATTGATTTTTACTTACCTAGCAAATCTGTACATAATTAAACCCAAAAAGTGTAATAATCCAGCCACAAAACCATTTCTTCCTTTTGATAGTGGATCGAGCTTCCCTTTCGCATTTGTTCGAAAATATAGAAATGATACTAACAAACCACTTACAAAGAAAAACGTGTCAACACTGAAGGCGCCATTTGATATAGTTTGAAAAAGAAATTTTTTGGACTACTTTTCTAAATTCCATATTATCTAAAACATAAACAAAAAAATGTATTGTAAACAAAAGATAATATTAAATTATACAGGTAAAAATTCTTCTTTGGGGAAAGTATCTACTAAATAATATTAAACCAAATTTAACTTAAATATTTAAGCATTTAAAAAAATATGTATACCGGTATGGAAACGAAAACGAAAAATCCCTTTTACCAATCTGCTGTGTACTTTCCTAAAATTTACCGCTGCAACAAGCGCATCTAATCGAGCAGAACGAAATTAGGGGCTCCTGGCTTACATTGCTTCCGTCTTTCGTCGGACGGCGACGCGAACAACACACATCCCACACTGAATATTTTCTATGACTTTAATTTCCTATGGTCGGCCAGTTCGTTTCCACACCAGTATGTCACAGAAGGAAAGTTCTGAGTATCGGTCTGATGTACAGTGTGTCCCAGGATAGGTGTTGCAAGAGGACAAATGGAGCAAAAATTTGAAAAAATTTTAACGTCCTTTCGAGAAAACTGGTCGCATGGACCGAAACTGATAAATACAAAATTTTACTCCGATTGGTAATATACAGGGCGATTTATAACTAAAAATATGAAAAATGACCAAAAGTAAAGTACCTTTATTAAAAAATTGGACAAACTTTTATAAGTAAATGTGGTAAAGAATTGAATGTTATGTCAAAATTTAAAGTTAAAGAAGTAAAGCAAAAAAAAATTTGGCCATTTTTTTTACATTATGCCTTAACAGTTTTTAAAATCCTTGGCTTAAAGCATCGAATTCTAAAAATATATTAAAAATTAATAAATTTTCTTTTAAATTGTGCTCTCGCTTGCCCATTTTTTAAGTTGTAGTGCATAATGTAAAAAATTAACAATTACATTTTTTTACTCTCATGCTTTAACTTTAAATGTTGACATATTGACATATAATTCTCTACAACATTTACCTATACAATTTTGTTCTATTTTTAAAAATAAAAGTAGCTAGTTCCTGGGTATTTTTATATTTTTAGTTATAACTCACCCTGTATACTATCAATCGGAGTAAAATTTTGTATTTATTAGTTTTGGATCATGCGACCCGTTTTCCCAAAGAGACGTTTAAAAATACAAAAAATTTTTGGTTTATTTGTCCTCTTTTAACACCTATCCTGGGACACATTGTATATTATATCAAAGTTGTGGAACTAAAACGAATAGTAGATTGGTTACTTTTTTAATTTAGTTTCTTTTTAATAGATAAAAGTTCAATAACAAAAACGTTTTGGGCAGAAAAATGTTTACTCTACAGCTTGTCCCAGGATAGGTGTTACAAGAGGACAAGGGACCATAGGAAAACTGGTCGCGAGGTCTAAAACCAAAGTATTTTTTATTATTAAATATACCAAAAATTATATTTCGTTTGGAATGACACAGGGCGAGTTATAACTAAAAATATGAAAAATGCCTAAACTACTTTGTTTTTTAAAAATGAAATATATTTTTGAAGTGTTCAAAAATTGAATTTTTAGGTCAAATGTAAAGTTAAAGCATAGAAGTAAAAAAATTGTCAGTTTTTTACATTATGTATTAAAACTTAAATACAAGGAGAAAGTAAAATAAATTTAAAAGAAAATAAAACATTTTTAAAATTTGTAATAAAATTCCACATAAAAAAACAAAAACTTTTTGATATGTTATTTGAAAATTAAAATGGGAAAAAACTTTACTGCATGCAATTTTCTTGCAATGCAAAGTACCATCTCTGGGAACACTGTCAGGGTTGCCACAATGATTTTTTAAAAAGTACTAGATTCCAGAAAAAAAGTACTAGAAAGTACTAAATTTCAGAAATTGGGTAAAGCTAAAAATCGTTTTTAACAATCAGTAACTTTTGGTCAATTTGTCGTCTTGTAACACCTATCCTGGTAATATTGTAGTTTTGTAGTTGTTTTTCCGATTAAAATAATTTTGAAGAGCAAAAAAAACGGTCCTCACGTTCTTTTCTTTCATTTTCCAATTGTACGGACTATTATAGCTGTTTTTTCCGATCAATCAAAATTGTTTTGAACAGCAAAAAAAAGGTCTTCACCTTGTTTTCTTTCCATTTTACGTACTAAATTCAATTCAATTAAATTCGAAATCATCACACAGCCACTTCATTTTAAAAAAGGACTACATTTTGATCACTACGTACTACATCACTGCAGATTTTTACACTAGCCGAAGATATTTCTTTCAAAGCTAAGTGAGATCACCTACCGCAGACCGCCCTCGAATTATTTTTGTCTAATGGGTACGGTTTAGACGATAAATAGCGAAAATATTGCAGAAACGTAGTAGTTTATTGTCCATTACGCCTTCTATGGGTATGTCAAAAAACTATTAAATATATATAATATTTTTATTAACACGTCTTTAAAACTTTTAATAAAGTTTTAAACAAAATGTTTACAGCTCCTAACAGTCTTGAATATCTTGCCATCACCAATTAATCACACAACACACACTTATTAGGTAATGAATACATTTAATTATGTCTATTAAAAACTCTTTTCTTTCTTCGAAATTAACGTAGCTAATTTTACCATCATTTTATTTTTATTCGCTCCAAAATACAAAATAAACATTTTGTTTGACCTAATTTTTATTTGCATGATTTTTAACAATAAAATGTTATGAAAAGGCCATTTCCTTTAAATTATGTAAAAAAACATAAAATAATGTTGTTTAGCTGCCATTATAAATAAAACAGATCAAAAAAATTGCTTTAATGTTAGTTAAATACCAATGTTAATAATATGGTTTAAAAAGTATGAATATGCGTTGAAGGTTTGCCTTCAAAAATCCAATATTTATTTGCCTGCAACAAAAACGCGTGCTTTCTTTAATCAGGATTGGTATGCCGCCATTTTTGTATGCTTGCCGGCAATTCGCCTGCATGTAAAATTTATTGGCAATTAAGTGTTTATTTAGGGTTGACTTTTTAATGCGTATAAGATGTTGGCATAATATTGCCACCAATTGCCAATGCTTTACCATCAATGCCAATATGAAAAATGTACATTGCCGGCAAATAGTGTTTGCTGGGTGTGCACTTTATATTAGGAAAAATACCTAGGAAGTTTCTATGGTTACTAACTTTTAAACCAATGACATGCATTTTTTCTTCGAGTGTTTTTCTCAATTTAAAGTGCCCAAAGTATAGTACCTAACTCTTTGTTATTTTTCATACAATGGGCGTAAAATTTTGTATTTATTTTTAAAACATTTTTGATCTATTTGTCCTATATAGTAAAACCTTTCCGGAGACACACTGTATATTTACATTTACACTAATTTTTAAAGTAATAGACTATACAGGTTTTTATAAATTCAAGGCGCATCATTTTGATCTCAGAACAGGCAAAATTGCTCATTTTAATGCATAAAAATATTTCAATTTAAAAATTTAATAATTTTTCGGAGATATTCCGAAAAAATAAATTGCTAAACAGTTTTTATTATTATTTGTTTTTTTTTGTTTGTTTTAAAGGATATTTTAAAATAAATATTCTGTGGTTTTTCCTGTATTTATCTAGCTCTAAGGTTATTATGAATAAATTTTTATAACATTAGAACAAAAGTACCACGAGACAACAGTTTTATCTTACCTGAATATTTAAACAGTACTATACACGTATGTCCTAATATGACCCAAGCCATACTTATTGCTTTAAGCCCATGAAGAACTGGAATGGTGTCACTTCCTACAGACTGATCACAAATAGTTCTAAGGTTAGATTTCACAGAAAATGATAAGAGTAGCTCTCTTAAAATCAATCCTGAAATGGTTTATTCATCGTTTTAATAAAAGTTACTTCACCCATGTTTAACCCACAGGGCTACACTTTTGTAAATTGTATTTTTCCATTAATGTGGTAAAAGAAAAGTTAAATAGCTTGTCTACTTAAGTATGCACCATAAGGGAAACTTTTTATTATTAATTTTACAAAAAAGTTATTCTTTATAAAAAGTTCTGCATGGTCAAAAACCTCAAATAATAATTTTTTGCAATGGTATACAAGATATGTCCAAAAATATAAATTTTGCTCATGAGGAAAGTACCCTTATTTTTCATAATATTAAAAACTTTTAAAAAGAAAAGATGTTTGGGATTTAAAATAACATTTACATGTGCAAAGTTGTTCATTTTTAAGTAAAAACTGTTTTATCAATTTTTATGCATTTAGGATCGAAATTTAGGTTTGTACATTGGTGCATACTTATTTCGAAATGTAATATGTAAAGAAAGCTTAAGAACTGTCAACAGAGCAAAAAGTCACAGAAAAGCTCGTTATCGAAGGAAAATTACAAAAAAGGTTTTTTTTCTTTTAAATGAAGCAATTTGCATATTTAAAAGGTATTTTTATTCCTAAACATTTTTTTCCGATGTAAATTTTTGATATTATGAAATATAAGGGTACTTTCCTCCTGACAAAATTCATATTTTTTGACATACCTCGTATACCACTGCAAATAATTCATATCTGATAAATGCATTTTAGGTATAAGACCATGCAAACTCTTTTATAAGGAATTATAATAATAATAAAAGTTTTTCGTATGGTGCGAACTTAAGTAGACACGCTGTATATGTATGTATACATTAGCTTTTTTGTTTGCTTGGTGCTCCAGCAAAATTTCAATCTAAATATAAAAAAATCCCACAAAGTTTGAGCTCTCACCATTATTTTTAGGTAAGTACTTACCATTTAAATTTGTTTTTCCATTTAAAATGCACGCTTACTTCAAATTCCTAATGCTTTGCCAGTTTTTACTATATTGTAAATCTTTTAGTGTACCTTACGGCATATTTTAAGCTATTTAAAACTGCTTTAGTGTTTTTAATGTAACTCAAAAACAAGTGTTAAAAAAAATATATTATTGTAAGAAAATTGGTAAATAAATCAACAACAAAGTTAAATTTAAATGGCATAATATTATCAGTTTCTTACGTTTTGGTTAGTTCTGGTTAGTGTTTGGAGACCAATTTTTATAAGTCAATACTTTTCTTTTTCCTATTTTTTGCGGTTGGCTTAAAAATTCGGAAAAAAAATATTCCAAAAACTTGATTTTGACGGAGAACCAGTTCAGGTTACACAAAAAACATTGAAACAATTTTACAATATAGTCAAAAGTGGCTAAGCATAAGAAAAACTTCAAATGTAGTTAAAATTAACAACTCTAACGTAGTGGGATTTTTTTCCACATGTAGATTAAAATTTTGCTTCAGCACTTAAAAAGAAAAAACTTTGCGGAAATGAATCACCCATGTGGCAAGTGTACAAAAAATTATATAATTAGCATGATAAGGCAATACCCTATATCTATTCTTAGAATAAAAAAGGTATTTATGACATTTACAAAGCAAATTCATGTGTTAACCTGGTGCTAGTGTTTTAATAGTGTGTGGAAACTCTCCAATATGCAGAAACATACAGACAGGCCCAGTAGAAACATTGGCAGGGAACTAATGAATTTAGTACTGTTCGCTTCGTTCTTACCACCTATTGGCAAAAGCTGCGGCCGCAAGAAAACAAATAATATTTATATTCAAAATTAAATCTTCAAAAACATTTCACATTTATCGCACCGTTTTTGCGAGTTTTTTTACGTTCGCTTGAGTCAGGCGAATGTAAGTCGATTCGCCTGTGTTTCCTATGTTCCTACTACAGTGGACCTGTCTGTATGACTTTCTCTATGGATATCACATTTACAAATATTACCAGATAAAGATGTCAACTAAAATGTTAATTAATACATGGTGTTCTACATTTCTTAAATGGAGTATTGTTTTTTTTAATTTAAAAGAAATACTTATTTTCATGTTCCAGAGTGACATCAGGTAAAACAAAATATTTTATTTATTAAAAACTGGTTATATTTTTTTTTATCATATAGGAATAAATTACCTTATTTGTATTTTTTTAAAAAGCCATTTAAAAGTCACAAAACATAAATGATATATTAAATTTAATATTTTATAAAAGGTGTTAGTAGAAAAAGTATACTTATATACATAAATACTGGAGATAATAATTTTAAAATATAAATAGACAAAATAATTTAACTAAGAGTAAAATATTTTGTGTTTGGTATACAAAAGACCCACCACCATAACACAAAAAACTAATTGCAGTACATACTTGTCACTGTTTCGCGTGGGGCTGTAGAAGCAGAAGCATTTACATCGAGTGAAGTCAAGTTACCATTGTTGTTACCATCGCTGCTATTACTTGTATTTACAACATAAATTCCGGATTTTCCTATAAAAATTAGTTTACTTACAAACATGTATGTGTTTTTTACTTGGTAACATAATTCGCTTAAAGTAAATATATAGAATAAATTGTCCAAGCATCTACCTACATAACACTAAGTGCTTAAGGCATTATTAACTTATTATTTTATTTAATTCATACTACACTCATATAACATTTTTTGCCGGCCATGTACATTTAATTTACTGGCATTGCCAACACTCTAATGGCAAGGCACTGGCAAAAAGGTATCAAAAGACACGAAAATTGGCAATTGGCCGTTATTGGGCCACGTGTTGCAGATAATGTGATGGCATCCGTCGTTAATAAGTTATGATGGAAAAATGCGTTTAGGATAATGGCATGCATCATTAATAAGTTATGCCAAAAAAATGCGTTTAGGATCATGGCGTCCATCATTAATAAGTTATGATGAAAAATGCGTTTAGGATAATGGCATTTATCATTAAATAAGTATTGCAAGTTTTATAAGTTGAATGTCCCAAAAGTTAAATAACATATTTAGAATATTTTGTAATCGAAAAAAAATGAGAAAAAAGGCAGGAAAACTTTATCATTAAAAAATTGCATAATAATTTTTTTATACAGTAACAATAAACCATAAACAATTAAAGGTTATGTAGGAAAAAAAAGTAAATCAAAAGATAACACTTTGAAATAGTAAGTATTCAAGGGGCACTTACACTCAGTTTTCAGATCCAAAACATAGGGAGAAATATTTTAAAGGAGTTAAATGTTAAAAAAAACTATTAAATACATATAATATTTTTTATCAACACGTTTGTAAAACTTTTAATAAGGCAACTCCCTAAGTTCATATTATTTTTTATGTAATTACAAATTAAAAGGTTTTATACAAAATGTTTACAGCTCCCAACAGTCTACTTGAATAACTCGCCTTCTCGACTAGCCATCACCAATTAATTACACAACACACATTAATTAGGTAATGAATACACCCAATTATGTCTATTAAAAAACTCTTTTCTTTAAAAAATAAACTAAAAATCTAGAAAACTATTGCACAAAACAAACAAAATAATGTTGTTTAGCTGCCATTATAAATAAAACAGATTAAAAAAATTGCTCTAATGTTAGTTAAATACCAATGTTAATAATATGATTTAAAAAGTATGAATATGCGTTGAAGGTTTGCCTTCAAAAATCCAATATTTATTTGCCTGCAACAAAAAGGCATGGTTTATTTAATCAGGATTGGTATGCCGCCATTTTTGTATGCTTGCCGGCAATTCGCCTGCATGTAAAATTTATTGGCAATTGAGTGTTTATTTAGGGTTGACTTTTTAATGCGTATTAGATGTTGGCATAATATTGCCACCAATTGCCAATGCTTTACCATCAATGCCAATATGAAAAATGTATATTGCCGGCAAATAGTGTTTGCTGGGCAGTAGCTATACTTATAGAGTGAGTCTTTTTTAATTAAGTTTAATAAAAAAGTTAGTTTTTTTAATGCTTGGACTCATTGATTAATTTTTATTTGGTATCAAGATGTTTTTAAATCGGAGCATAAGTTTGTTTTTAAGTTTTTTCATGCGCGCGTCATTTGCGATATGCTAATTTTTATTAAAAAATAAACTATGTATAAAACCAAATAATGTTTTTCAACAGATGCTAAAGATTTGGGCTAATAAGACTTCCAAGAGATTCCGCATGTTGAAATTTAGCAGTTCCAAAGAAAACAATTTATTACACGCACACGACGCCCACCCTGTATTAAAAGTTGCAAGAAGCTGTCGACATATTTATACTGTGCTTGCTAATATTTAAAGGCAAATTCATATGAGCGGCGCATTTTCGGACCCATAATTATACAAACATTTCCCATATAACATTTTTTGCCGGCCATTTACATTTAATTTACTGACATTGCTAACACTCTTTAATGGCAAGGCATTGGCAAAAAGGTATCAAAAAGACACGAAAGTGGGCAATTGGCCGTTATTGGGCCACGGGTTGCAGATAATGTGATGGCATCCGTCATTAATAAGTTATGATGAAAAATGCGTTTAGAATGATGGCATTCATCATTAATAAGTTATTGGCAAAAAGACACGAAAGTGGGCAACTGGCCGTTATTGGGCCACGTGTTGCAGATACTGTGATGGCATCCATCATTAATAAGTTATGGTGAAAAAATGCTTTCAGGATAATGGCATTTAATATTAAATAAATATTGCAAGTTTTATAAGTTGAATGTCCCAAAAGTTAAATAACATATTTAGAATTTTGTAATCGAAAAAAAAGAGAAAAAAGGCAGGAAAACTTTATCATTAAAAAAATTACATAATATACATTTTTATACAGTAACAATAAACCATAAAAAATTAAAGGTATGTAATAAAATTAAAAAAAAAAGTAAATCAAAAGAAAATACTTAAAATAGTAAGTATTCAAGGGACACTTACACTCAATTTTCAGATCCAAAACATATTAAACATTTTGTGTGACTTAATTTTTATTTGCATGATAATAAAATGTTATGAAAAGGCCATTTCCTTTAAATTATGTAAAAAAACATCAAATAAGGTTGTTTAGCTGCCATTATAAATAAAACAGACCAAAAAAATTGCTCTAATGCTAGTTAAATACCAATGTTAATAATATGGTTTGAAAAGTATGAATATGTGTTAAAGGTTTGCCTTCAAAAATCCATTATTTATTTGCCTGTAACAAAAAGGCATGTTTTATTTAATTTGGATTGGTATGCCGGCATTTTTGTATGCTTGCCGGTAATTCGCCTGCATTTAAAATTTATTGGCAATGATGTGTTTATTTAGGGTTGACTATTTAATGCGTAATATTGCCACCAATTGCCAATGCTTTACCATCAATGCCAATATGAAAAATGTATATTGCCGGCAAATAATGTTTGCTGGGTTTTTTAATAGTTTTAAATGTAGAATATGCCCTTAAATTTCTTTATGAATGACATTTACTAGCAGAATCTTTTTAAGTGGTACGACATTCCTAAAAATTTTAATGAAACTGTAGCGAATGTAAGTGCCTTCATCTCACACATTCATTTCTACTTATTTTTTAAAGTCTCCAATGGTCACCAAGCAAAATCTTAAAGTAAATGAATAAGGTGTACTACAAATACAGGTTTTGCATAATTTTTGATATAAAATGAAGCCCAAGCTATTTTACTCAGCAGTAGGTCTACATATTTTGACTTACCATTTGTCGCTCCTAAACTAGGTACTGAAAAACGTTGTGTAATGTTTGCTACCCTTTTGTTTTTTGATGATCTAAATAGTAGTCAAATAAGGTGCCAGCAGCTAAAAAGCCTGCCATGACAGTGGAAGCAATGCTAAAAAAAATGCATGTTACATAAGAGTATAAATGAATATAAATTTATTATTTTTTAGCTTATAATATAATTATAACCCCACTTTTACCAGTGGTTTTTATTTTAGTAAAGCATTAAGAAAAAGATTTGAACGGACATTTAACATTGTATACCTATCTTTCTAGTTATATACCAAAGTTTTCTCATAAATTCTGATGAAGTACAAATATTTTAACAAGTAAGGAATTTTTCCACTCTCTGTTCATAAAACTGTATCAAATTTTATTCCACTTGGATTGGGGATAATTGAGATATTTTTAAAATATCGACCCTATTTTTGCCCTGTATCTCAGAAACTATGCAACTCTGGACATATGTCCATACTGTTAAAGCAATAGTTAAAAGTATATCGGCCAGTAAAGCAACAACAAAAAATGTACGATTAGTCATCATGTGTATCATCATTTAGCTGATCCTGTATATAAACTTTTTTTTATAAAGTGATAAAAGGAATCTTCCTTTGAAGTTTCGTACCGGTTGGAAACAACCCGCATAGTCATTATTGTGCAAGCCGATAAATTATTTATGTATGTTTCAGAAAGAATAAAGTCGAGTTTTAGGCTTAACATTAGGTAAAAGTTATTGGGTTAAAATGTCCTATATTAAAAAAGGTGCTTTAACACGTATTTTTAATGGCATAAAACTTATTTATCAGGACCAAAGTGGACTAAGTGAGCTACTACCATCTTATAATAATTATTAGTCCACACTGTCCACTAATAAATTAGTCTTATACTATAAAAAATAAGGTTTAAAGCACTTTTTTATTTGTGGGATAGTCCGCTCTGATTCTCAATATCTCAAATATACCGGGTGCCCAAGAGATTACTATCAAGCCTGTCGTTTTCTTGAGAAGTGTTACACGATGTTGAAATTTTGGTATTTTTGATATTATGGTCGGATGTAGGTTAGATGGGATGCAGGTTTTTGACGTTTCAGATTTTATGTGGCAAATCCGGTTTAACCGAAATTGATCTCAGATTTGCTATCTTAAACACCCTATATATTTTTTAAAAACCAGTTCTTCATGCAAGTCCAAGAAAATACATGTACCACATGCCATACCTATCTTAATTAGTTTTTGAGAAAATGGCGTTTGAAAATGTCATGTTAAGCGGCATTTTATCGATTTGTTAAAAACAAATAATGATATAAAAGAGCTTATACGATTTTTACACATATTAAATAAACCTTATATCCTGTCACCGTAAAAATAGAATTTTCGGTTTTACCGGAAGTTCCATAGAAATTGACTTTTGGCAGTTAAGAACTTCAATACTTCAAATGGAAACAACTACCTTTCGTCTTCAATTTAAACTTAACACTTATTTCTTAATATTTTTGGTTATTATATCCTATCTCTAAACTCAGTAGTTTTTAAGTTAATAAAAGTAAAAAGTTAAAAAGCTTATTTTCTTTACTATTTTCAAGGCAGCCTAGTGTTTTACTATTAATATCCTAAAAACTATAAGGTTTGGAGATAGAATATGATTACCAAAAAAATTAAGAAATAGGGGTTAAGTTTAAATTTTAGGGCTAATATAGTCGTGATTTCCATTTAAATTAATGAAGTTATATATTGCCATTCTGTGGCACTTTCTGTAAAACCGGAAATTAGATTTTTATAATATAAGGTCTTTTAAATATATATGTGTAAAACATCACATTAGCTTTTTCTAGCATCTTTTGTTTTTTAACAAATCGATAAAAATGGCGGTTAACATGAGATTATCGAATGTCATTTTCTCAAAAACTAATACTTAAAGATAGAGGTATGACATGTGGTAGCGTATTTTCTTGGAATTGCCTGTAGAATTGATATTTAGAAAAATATATAGGATGTTCCATTTAAAATAGCGAAGTTAAGAGCATTTCTGGTTAAACCGGATCTGCCACATAAAAGTTAAAACATCAGAAATCTGCGTCTTATCCAACCATACATCCGACCAAAATTTTAAAATCGGGTAACACTTCTCAAGAAAATAACAGGCCTGCTAGTAATTTCGTGGACAACCTGTAGCATTTTCATATTCTGCCAACGCTAAGCTTTTTCGAGTGTACTCATTACGATTGCCAAGCGTAGGCAAGATATTAGAGAGATATCAGTGGTGCTGTAACGTCATGCGGTATTAACGTAAGCGCTATTATGACAGTTAAGTTATGAGCGATTCGATTTTTACCCTCGCTCGTGGTAATAACGTTACCGCATGGAGTAATTTGCGGGCTGATAACGCCGTGAGCTATTTAAAATAGCGAATAGAATTGTCATGCACACAATATTTTTCTTTGTTTATTTTTAAGGTTATATTATTTATTTCGACAATTTCTACAAATATTTGGCTAATAAAGTCACAGAGTAAAGTTAAACTACTAATCTTTGATAAAGACTTGCTTTTTATACCACCTTACGTAAATAACGAACGTAGGCGGTAACCAAAGTACCCATATCTCTCCATTGACTTGGAACAGGCCCGTGGGTATTTTATACAAATACGTTATAAGCATCCTGTACCCGGATCCTTAACTTCTCGATAGGTCACGACTCGGTCGGTATCGAGTTCTCGATATTCCTTTCGAAACCTATCAGCCTTATTTTCTCATTTATTTTTATGTAAATAATTAATATGATAAAGACTTATTTAATAAAGATAGTGCCTAGGTAATGATGGAAAAACAAGAAGACTTTAAAAAGAAATGAAGACGAGTCAAGAATCCCTAAAAGAAGATCTAAAAGAAATGAAGCGGGAAATTCAAATTAGTCAAGAAGTACCGGATCCTTAACTTCTCGATAGGTCACGACTCGGTCGGTATCGAGTTCTCGATATTCCTTTCGAAACCTATCAGCCTTATTTTCTCATTTATTTTTATGTAAATAATTAATATGATAAAGACTTATTTAATAAAGATAGTGCCTAGGTATGGAACTCGGGAGATATCGACTCGAAATCGAGTTTCAAATAAGTTAAGAATCACCATTCGGTAGCGACTCGATACGTTACGTCTCGAGACAGCGGTTAAGAGTCCGCCTGCTGATGCCATACTATATTCAACATAAAACTATTGTGAAGAAATATATTTTATATTATACTTAAAATTAATTTAAAAATAATATAATTTTGGAAAAAATTAATTAAACAAATAGTTATCAATAAGAGTTACAAAAGTACATTAATGGATAGCATTTTAAATTGAAAACTAAGTTAAAAAGCCACACTTAAGATTGATCCAAATAATAACGATCAGAATAACATTAAGTTTAAAACCCCAGTAAGAGTACTAACAATTCTTTAGGATTTTTTTATTAAAATAGCTTATCGAACAGGTAAAAACTAAATGAAAAAGGGGGTCTTGTGGTATATCATTTTAAAGCTCCTGACGAGTACTTTATTATCCTAGAATATAAAGTTAATATATTTACCTATTACTTTAAAAATTGCATACATTTTTGATTTGGATGCCCATATTTCCAAAACTAATAAACTTATATGTACATAATATGGGGTTTTCTTAAAGATCTTAAAGATAACTTCGTAATTAAATATACAGGATGCTTCATAAAAAAATAAGTACTTTTTTTCTACCCTGTATATTATTATCAATATTACCAAAATATTCAAAAGAGCTCTCAGAAAATACCACATTATGTACCTACATCTAACTTTATAAGTTTCGGAAATATGGCCATCCAAATATAAGGTATTTGGGTGATTTTCAAGTACTGCCATTTTATAGAAGGTAAAGGTATTGAATTTATATTTTATGATTATAAAGTACCTACTCACCAGGAGTTTTAAAATCAAGTATATAGGTCAAACAGAGAAAACTTTCGACCTAAGAATTTTAGAAAATAAAAAAACTTTTAATAAAAACAAAAATAATTCTACTCATGTCGATAATTAAGAAATTCTACATTTGGCTAATAAGGAAAAGAGGTTCCTTTGGTAAAATCTTAAGAAATCAACAACATTTAAAACACCCAGTACATCTTTAATGACCAGCTAGAAGTCAACAACTCTCCCGTATTAAATATTTTTGGTAAATAATAAAAAAACATAAGTTAAAAAATCCAATTAGGTATTCTTTGACCATTTTCATCATGTTCCATAGTAAGAACATTTTAAAAGCGCAAATTCGGTACCCTCTGAAAATAATACAAAAAACATAAAAAAGGCCGCCTGCGACGATACACTATGGGAAAGAAATCCATTCTTTTGGCCAAAAAGCAACTTTGAAATTTTAATGGCTTATGCTGTGTATTTCAAAGTAGATACTCCAAACTACATGTACGCAAAATTATAAAAGGATATAGGATGACGACTTCTATTGGGGTAATAAGAAACTTGAAAATGTATTTTAAGTAAACATAAATATACAACATTTAATCTACTTAGTTTATTATTAGCCTTGTTTACTTAAAAAGTAAAAGAGTTTAAATATAAGAGCTATTGTTGTGTTTCCGATGCAGTCTCGCGACAAATCAACTGTAGTATTTTTTAAAGCATTTTAAAAGATTTTTTGGTGGTGAAATAATATTCAGGGTATTCCATTTAAAAAAATCATACCTATTGTCGAACCCTGTATATCATATGAGATAATAATCATCGGATTACTGATTAGAATACTACCGAATTAACCAAACAAGCTGACATTTTACATTTGTAATAATTTATAATATTTTTCCAGTAAAAAGCACCTCATTTTAAGTTAGATTGGTAAGTTTCAGAATTTTGACCAAAAAAATAATTTCTATCCCATAGTGCGATGACCACCTGCATCAAAAGGCATATCATAAAAGAAATATAGCAAAGGCGGCCGCGAAGACAAGCATGCCGATTTATTTGCTTTAAACTTTTTGTGATTTTTTTTCTTATCAAAGAGCACCAAATTTACATTTTTTGTTCCTTCATACCTAAAAATGTTAAAGTTTTAAATTTGTAATATTTCCTAATATAAGTTTAATTTACACGTCTGAAGAAGCTACAGTGTTAGCGAAACACGTATCACAAGTTGTAAATAAAAGTGGAATTTATAACAATCAAAATGTTTTATTTAAATAAACTTAATAATAATGGAGTTCCATTAGATAATGATCAAATCAATTAAATTATTATGTTTTTATAAACCAAATGCACTAAAACAGATAATAAATTGCCAACCTTTTAAATTCACGTACATACAGTGTGGCCGTCAATAGTCCCCCCTTTGGGTATGACTAATGGGAGTATATAAACTACTCTTTGACGTAAAAATGATAGTTGCAAGATTCAAGATGGCCGATGGGGGCCATCTTGAGGAAAAAAATTAAATTGAAAGGGGAGTCTTCTAGTATATCATTTTAATAATCCTAGCGAGTACTATATAATTCGAAAATATTAGGTCAATCCCCTCACCTAGTACAAAATGGCGGTACTTTAAAAATCACCTAAATACCTGATTTGGATGGCCATATTTCCGAAACTAATAGAGTTCGATTATATACAGGGTGTCCAGTAACAAAACCGACAAATTTTAAGGGGTGATTCTACAATGAAAAGTAAAAAAAAAACCTCATATGAACATATGTCCTACACGTCTTAGTTTTTAAACTACAAGGTTTTTTTTATTATAACTTTTATACCAATTAAGATATTTAAAAAAAAATGTAAGACGTCTCCTATGCATCAGAAGTATATTTTGCCATACAATACCAGTTTTGTCCACAAGACATTTAGGGTAAATATTTTTTAAGAAGAAAATGGTACGCCACTGCATTTTTCTAAAATAAAATTATTTTTTTAAATCCTCGTTTAGTTTAGAATAAATTTGATCTCTTTACTTTTTTTTGTTTGATGAACGGTTTTTGCATAGAAAAATAAAAACAAATTTTGGCATGGTCATTTCGTTGCAACTATCATTTTTATGTTAAAAAGTAGTTTATACCCTTGCCTTAGTCATACCTAAATTTTATAAAGAAAAAATTAAGGGTGCAAAAGTTAGCAGGGGGACTACTTTGTATTTTGCCAGCGCTAAGAAAGACCTATGCAGCGAATCATCCCGAACATGCTTAGCGATGGCAGAATATGAAAATGCCACCTGGTATATACATTATTTACCAAGTGTTATTTTTCGTTTTATAGGGTATATGCACTTTAAATGAAAGATGTATTATTTTCTTTTACCAAATATAATTAAATTGGAAAAATAATATTTTCGCTTCAATTAAGGATCCATTTTCTTACCATAATATCCAAAAGGTTCGATCTTGCCATATAATGTATTGATTATGCTGTGACTTGATTACGATCACCTCCACCTTTACGTTTTCAGATGCGGCAGAAGTTTCTTCCATAATCATTTTTACATCCTCATCTTTACATATGTCTGGTAAACACAGTCCAATAGACAATACTCGTTCCTAAAAATACAATTAGCCAAAATTGTTTGGTAACTCAAACCCTTTTTTCTTTTCCACCGAGTTTTAAAGCCTAATTGTCAATTTCAAAAATAGCCTGCAAAAGATATTTGCTTAATAATTTTCAGGGAAACGATAATTAGTACTCATAGCCCATAACTGATAAATCTATATAAGTGTATTTTTTTTGAAGACGAGAAACCCGAAGAAGAGTTTAGATCGCTGTTTTAAACGTCCGTAAATTATTTCGGTTACCCGATGTGTACCCAGGGGCGTCGCCAGCCGATGGCCCAGGGAGGGGCAAGTTGATATGGAGAATCAGGAAAGTATGAATTGTAGGAAAATTCGAGAGCACATGTAGATTTTCACTTGTAGTACGAGTTTTATATCTACATACGGTGTAAGTTGAATAAAGTGTTTTACGAATTATCCTCATGGATTCCGTTAAAAAAAAATCCGCGATAAAATAAAATGTACAAAGTCGGTTTTGTTATGCCTGCAGTTCAGGCCTAAATAACCAAGAACTTACGTTTTGTTGATTTATAAAATTAGTCGGAACGCTGACTTTTAACCATTCTATTTTTATTTAGGTTATTATACAGTGTGTCCCAGGATAGGTGTTACAAGAAAATAAATAGACCAAATTTTTTTTAATTTTAAAAACTGGTCGTATGGTCTAAAACTAATAAATACAGAATTTTACTTTAATTGGTATTATACAGGGCGAGTTAGACTAAACATATGAAAAATGCCCAAGAACTAATTACTTTTATTTTTAAAAATATAACAAAATAGCATGTAAAAGTCGTAGAGAATTGAATTTTTATGTCAAAAATGTAATTGTCACATTTTTACATTACGCATTACAACCTAAATAATGGGCAAACGGGTGCAAAATTTTATAAAAAAATTAATAATTTTATTTTTTAACATTCGCTTTTTAAAAGCTGTTAATGTCTAATGTAAAAAATTGCCAAAAATATTTTTATTACTTTAATTCCTTTATTTTAAATTTTGACATAAAATTACCATAAAAATACGACGGGTGTCCGAAAATGAAAAAATGAATTTCTCCCTGTATGTCAGAAACGAAGGGGGCCACAAAAATCTTTTGGTGTCATGTTTTGTTTCATCAAACAGTAGCAACAGTTCGCGAAAACTGCAAGTCTCTATCTGTAATAATAACCAAGATACCCTGCAATTGCAACGAAATCCGGACACCCTGTACAGAAAATAAAGCTCAAAAACAGGTAAAACATCGCAATTTTTTGGTCCTGCATGGATTTATATAAACTTTTAACAAAAGTTAGGATATAGCCCGATGATCAAAATCTATATCGAACCAAAGGGCGGTAAAACCCTGGGGGTGGTGGCTACCCTATCTTGGAGGTGGATATGTTTTATTACAGTTTAACCCCGGACATTGATCGATACAGTGAATCTAAGCAAAAAATGTTCTATTAATGATTTTTGTAAAACTAATATTTTTCAATGTATTCGCTATGAAAAGTAACAATTTTTCGGAGAAAAAATCGACGTTTTTCCCAAAAACTTAAAAATTATGCATTTTATTTAAAAATACTATGGAGCGCAAACTTGTAGTTTTTAAAAAGACAAACGAAATTCATGTTATAATTTTTTTTGATTCTATTTCTATGACCAATACGAACCAAGACACAACGTTTAATGGTTAGCTTTTTCGTCAAATGCAAAATTTGATAGATTCAAAGACAAATAACGTGAAAATGCTACATTTTTCTAGAAAAAATGTAGCATCTTTGTTAAAGTACATAATGAGACTTTTTTTCTTTAAAAAAATCTTTAGCATGAAAACAGAGTGACTTATAAAAAAAATATGGTCAGTACCTAATAAGTTTAACCAATTTAAAATGCCTTCAGGAAAAAACTATGTAGTTTATTATGTGCCGAAGTAGGCTAATGGAACATTTCGATAAAAAAAAATATTGTGAAAAATTGTGTTTTACTTTAAGCTTTATATTTTCTGAAATAAGGGGGTAGCTAGGGGGATTGTTTTTTTTTATTGATTTTTGTAGTAAAAATTAGGTACTGATATTATTTTTATAATAACTGAATTTTCATGTTAAAGACTTGCTTGTCAATTTAAAGCTACAATTTTGCTTTCCAAAGTTTTGTAATAAAATGCAGACTTTTCGAGTTATTCGCGAAACCCCTTTATAAACGTCAATTTTTCGTTAAAAATTGGGACTTTAAATGGCGAATAACTAAATATTCGTTTTGGAAAAAATGTAAAAGACATTTTTTGTCAAGAATCCTGTATCGATCGATTCCTGTGTTTAAAACGCAATAAAAAAATTTCACCCCGGCATGGGGTAGCAACCACCTCATGTTTTGGCGCCCTTTGGTTTGATATAGGTTTTGATTTCTGGGCTACCCTACAGTTTGTTAAAATGTCAAGTCAATCTATACAGGTCCAAAGAATTGCGAGGTAAAATGTTTCATTTACTATACAGCTTACAATAAAAAGGAAAAAAGTGAAAAATTAACATGCCGTTTAGAAACTTAATATAAGTTTATGGCCTGCTGAGATTTTGGAATAACGGGAATTTGACTATATGGATTTTATTTTTCCTGACTTAATTTAGGGAGATATCAAAAAAACTAATATCTTCTTTTTTATTGGCACTTTTTAGGTGCTGCATTATGATATTTAAAGGTTTTATATCTGAAAAAAAATACACTGTTAATCAGACTCCATTTTTGTCACAAATTCAACGATATATCACATGCCATATATATTTTTTTAAGTTAAAAGGAACATTGCATTTATTTATTTTAAAGTAGGGTTTGCAAACACATGCTTTGACGTTAGTACTTGTCACCGAGTCTGTCAATTTAATATCATGATAAATTTGTTATTGTCGTTGTTGTTACCCTGTTTGTTTAGCTGTTGTTCTTAGAGTCATTGCCGTTACTGTTACTGTTGTCGTTATTATCGTCAAATATGCTGGATGACTATAAAGAAAAATTTTACATGATAACGTGCCACATTTTGTGTCACAAAAATACTGTAAATACAGTGGCAATGTTTAATAATATATGTTTAAGGTACGCCGATATAAAAGCAAAGCAAGCAATGTATATTATTATATATCCAGAAAGAAAGCAAGGTGGTAAGTCCATTTTTACAGCTAGCTGGAAATTTAAAAGAATATGGTTTATTTGAAAATCCTGTTTTATCTCAAAAAAGGAATTTTAACGATTTTGATTTTTGCGATTAGTATACACGCGCATTTAACAGCATTATACCTGATATGTTAGGTGATGTTTTAAGTTCTACAGTTAGTAGATCGTACTTATGTTTAGAAAAAAACGAAAACCTGTGTGAACACCTACTTTTAATTAAACAAAAAATGAGTTAATTTCATTGTTGTTTTCGTTACTTACAAAAAATTTCATTATTCGTACTTAAAAATATATTAGGAAAAAATAAAAACTTGCAATAAAAATATATTAGGAAAAAATAAAAACTTGCAATTTTTCTTTTAACTGAAAAATATGGCATATAATCACAGAACTGAAAAAGTTCTTTTTAGAGGTATGTGCATATAATACACTTTGTACCTACACGTTCTGCAACATCATAGCGGGGCCAATGCGATGCGTTCTCTATAAATAGTGTTTAAAATGAAGAAAATTTGCCAAATGTTTTTAAAAATACTTACCTCTGATGTAAAATTAGAATTCAGATGTATCCTCAACATAAAGAATGATACTGAAAACGGTGGCGCTGATGTGTAAATTAAAGGGCCTTTTTGATATCCAATGGATTGACTTGGACTGGATGGTTCAAGTTTGCGTACTGATGCAGTTCTAACAACTCTTGAACGATTCTAAAATATAGAAATAATTATTTGAAAAAATACCCCTATATAAACCTTAAACATTATATTTAAAGATTCATTTGAAATTCGCAGTAATAAAAAAAAATATCTTTTATTAATTGCAAAAAAATAAAAATAATATATGCAAATTAGGGTGGAGTGAAAGTAAAAAAAAATAGCCAATGTGTGAAATTTGTCACTTATTTTAAAAGAAAAGAAAAGTGGTGTTACTTATTATTTTGAGGTGGCCCACCAATTTTTAAAATTAGTTATAACTAAAAATTTTTGGCTGCAGAACTATAAACAAATATGGCCATTTTAGAAGCAAGTTTTATTCTGTAGTTAAAAGAAGGTAGTTATTTTGTAGAACAAAAATAGTCATACATTTTTTGTAAATTATAACTTCTAATTGGCATAAAAGAAGATGTTACCAAATGTTAAAAGAAAAATAAATCTCTGCAGCCAAAAATGTTTACTTATAATTTATTTTCTAAATTAGTGGGTCACCTCAAGATGAAGTAACACCACTCTTTTTTAAATTTTCGTTTTTATTAAGTGCACCCCCAGGGAATTTTTTGTTTACCTGGTATTAAAAAGCTAGTATGTTAGAAAAAAAACCTTTAAGTAATACTGTTCAAAGTGAAACCACGAGGGTTAATATCAATATTAATTTATTACATATGAACTCCAGTAAAAACTCGAGTATAAATATCCATGCAAATATCAATACTATATGATTTTTCTAAATGTTTTGCCGGGCATTTCTAATTAAGTTAAAGCTAGTTCATACAGACGCGAAAAGCGAAACGGGAATTTTATTCTCATTGGTCACTTTCAAATAAAATTAAAGGCGGGTAATTTAGGATCATTTCAATTTCTGGAGAATATTCGCGTGCGCACAGGCGTAGAAACAAGAGGTTATTTGTCATATGTCATTTCAAAACCAATTTGTTATTATTATTTTTATGTCATTCTATTAGCTGTTTGGAATGTTCTTTTCTGTTCCTTTTTTTAAATGTTTTGTGTTTTTTTATTTGATTTATAATAACTTTTTAGCCCTTGTTATTTATAATAAATTTGAAGCGATTCTACATCTTCGTTGCCAAATAAATGTTCTACATTCTTTATTTATCACAACAGAGAAATCTTAAATTATTAAAAGGAAAAACTAAGAAAATCTCAAAAGAACCGAAGCGTAACTTCACTACCGAAATATTAACAATATAGAAATTTGTAGGTTATGTTGTTGCCTAAAAAAGCGCGAATTTTTAGTCAAATATTCGCTTTCGCAATTCGCTTTTCGCGTCTGTAGAAGTAGCTTTTAGGCACTCCGCACATGGGTCGGTGAAATAGCGACGAGACCGAGATTCGACGAGCTTTTACAGTATGTACGCATATATAAAGGTGGTTAGGTAGAATAGCATTGCTAGACCTCGCCACCATTTTTTGTATTTTTTTCTGTTTTTGTATTCTATTTTATATTGAAATAAAAGACCTCTTTATTTATTTATTTATTTATTTATATTCGTGTTTGAAGTGGCGACAACCGTACAGAGAAGAGCGTACGTTTAATGGTAAATTTTTACGAATATTCTCAGCCAATAAAATCATTTGTTGATCGCATAGGGCCAATGTTCCCCGAACCCGACCGCGACGGGGCAAAAACTCCCCACTGGATTATCCTACTGGGTTAAAGAGTGCCATAAGAGAGCTCTCTAAGACAACTTCCCAAAAGCCTGAATCCTACCGAACATTATTTTACAGACAAAAAATAAAATATTTTCTTACCTGGCAGGTTAACTTGTTTGGCTATTTTATTCAAAGCTATTTCTGTGTAATTTTTTCGCAAATATTCTTTTAAAGTATAATTATAAAGTACAGGACATTTTTCAACCTCGTCCACAAATTAAGTATTAAACAAATCCATCTTTGGTACAAAAATTTCTTGACATAACACAACTTTTACCGTGTAAAAACCAGACACAATTACAATATGAATCCCACACTGTAAACAAAATACAAAACGGTTCTGTATTGTATTTGTTTACTAAAAGACGCGGATTGCTGAGATCGGACACGGATCACGTCCTCGTCGCTGTTTTACCTACCCACGTGAAAAATATGGGGAAAGTAACAAAATATGCCTTTTTTCCTCTTAAATAGAACACCCAGTACAAAATGTTTTGTAAACGTTTAAAACTTCTTCCTCGTTGCATATCATAATGCTTTTATTATGGATTATTGTACGTCGGTTTTTCCGAATATTTCCGACAATACTAGGAATTTTAAAAGTTTTTAAACAGCATATTATTAAACACATAAAACTTCAATTTTGTTTTCATTTAGCCTTAGATATAGCACAAATGCTTTTTTCAGACGGAGAGGTATTTATTTACCTAGTAGTAATTTAAAGCTTTTATTCATTAGTTATAATTACAGAGAAAATCAGGGGCCTAGTTTCAAAGTGTAATAAATGTCTCTATGTATAGATTATTTGTTCATTGCCTATTAGATATAACATGAAAATCTAATTTTGAAGATTGTACATTTTAAAACTATGCCCGTCAAATAAAAGACTGCACCCAATTATTGTAAAAGGATTAAACAAAATAAACCTTTTTGGAAGTAAATTTATTAACACTGATTCCATTTAGACAAAAAATGACTGCAATATTTTATTCTTTTGCAGGGTATTTTAAAACAATTGCCTGATATTTTTTAAACCTTCACCAAGAAAAGGAATGCGATGAGTTGGAAGAGTTATGGTTTAAAAAATGTAGTAAAACTATTTTTACATTATTTGGGATTTGATGTTTACAATTTAAAATACTATAATATACAAAATATATTTAATTAGCTAGTTCTAGCTAAAGAGTACTTCATTTTTCTTGGACCCCTCGGCTCCCATTGATTTAATTTATTATAAAAAACAAAACATTTACCGGGTAACTATCTTAAGCTATCTAGCAAATACTAACTACTAATAAGGGTATAATACATACTTATACAAAAACTAAGTGCGCCTCTGAGGCACATGCCTTACATAAGACGTGCAGGTGTACCCACGGTCTGCCCACGGTAGACCTGTACAGTTTTTTATTCAGGTAGACCTGAGTGTGTGTGGGCAAAACTGTACAGTTTTTTTAACCTGTTCAGGCGACCGAAGTAAAATCAAAAATACCCCTTTGTAGCCGCCACAGACACGCAGGTCGACCGTAGAGGTTGTAAAGTTTTTTTAACCTGTTTATTTTAAAAGGCGACTGAAGCCGGCATCCTTTGTGAACTCGAGGGTGAACTGGTTTATTTGTAATTGAAAAAATACATAGTTATTGATTATGGCAGCAGAATTTTTTAAACAATGCAAAACATTTTTTGGGTTGTTTTTTTTTAATTAAAAAAGAATAAACTATAGGTAAACTCCATTTAATAACTTAATGATTATAAATATAATTTAAATGTAATAAAAAATACTAAAATTAAATAAATGTAATATACAAGGTGTCCCATAAATAAAAGCTTGTGTGTGCGCAGTTTTTCTCTCCGGTAGTCCGGAGTGCATATAGGGTGTTTCCCAATTTACGGTAAAAAATTAAAGGTTGTTTTGTAAGATAATAAAATTGAAAGTTGAGATTATACTCCCAACTCGGACCTATACTTAAAAAGGTAAAAGTTATTATTTTGTTTTATTAATTATAGACTTTACCATAACTTTTTAGCCAACCAATAGCGGTTTTTTGTTTCAAATATATAAAAAGTGTTTGAACGACAACAGATGGGGAAAGGTCGCTTCTTATTCGAATCTTACACTAATTGCATATCACTATGTGAAAGTAATAACAAATTTTAAAGAAAATAACAATAACATTTAAACTAACGACTTTTAATGAATCAGGTGTCTTTTAAATTTTTTCAATGTCTTTGGGTTTCCAGAGGCAAGTAATTAGGTTAATTTTATTTTCGTTTTCTTAAAAAGTAAGTGAGATCAAAAAAAACTTAATGACAAAACAAATGTATTTTTTTAAGCAAAGAAAATATGAATATAGAAGACAGCCCAATCGAAACCGAATGAGGAATATGTAAGATAATAATAAAACTCTAAATATTTTTAAAAATTTCAACACCCTGTATTTTGAAAATAATGTTATTTTGGGCCTTTACAGTGTGTCCACGAATGGACTTTTAACTCTACCTCTAAAATTTTTATTTTTATTATTACGAAACAAAAAATCTTTGTCTAAAAAGCTAAAAGCCATATTAAAAAATGCCCTATGATATACAGGGTGGTTCAAAATCGCAAAAATAAATTTTTAAAAATCAAAAAAAAATTGAAAAATATATTTGGAAACTACCTAATACAAAAGCATTAAAAAGTAAGTTTTATACATTTTTTATCATTTATGATTACTCGGGAAAATTAAGTGTTAACTAAAATAATCTTCACATATGCAAACATTATTAAGTTAAGTTAAAATGCATGTAAATATTATCCAAAGGGTAACGATTTATTTAACAAAAAATTAAAATTTCTATTACGTGTTAGTATTTAAATAAGTAAGTACTTACAAAAATATTCATAACAGATTTTTTTATATTGGCAAAATACCATTTTCGTAATTTTGAATCTCCCTGTATATCATAAGGCGGTTCTTTTTAACGCTTTTATTTTAAAAATCTCTTTTCTTTCTACGTAATTGTAAAAAATATTTTTTAATTTGTTCTTTTACGTTAACCTTAAGTTATTCCAGAAACCATAATCAATGGAAAAAATTATTTTAAACTTTTAATTACTTTTTTTATTTTTAATTATTATTAATTACTATTAGAATAGAAATATTTTATTCTTAAAAAAATCATAAAAAAAACAATAAAATAAAGCGAAACTATTTACATATATTGTGGCACATCAATAACGTATTTGTCATTTAACCTAAACATTTATTTAAATTATATAATTTTTAATTATTATATCCTCTACCTGCTAAACTTTATTATTTATTAAAAAGAAATCTGTTTACGGCCGACCTAAGGAAAAAACTGCGCAGCTAAACCTGATTGCCCCACACACGCTCAGGTCTCAGGTGTACCCGAGTAGTGTTCCGGCCGACCGGCGAAAAAAAACTTTGCAGTTAAAACTGTACAGTTAGGGGCCCCCACAGACATGCAGGTGTAACCACGGTCTACCGTGGGTATACCCACGGTAGACCTGCACAGTTTTTTATTCAGGTAGACCTGAGCGTGTGTGGGCAAAACTGTGCAGTTTTTTTAACCCGTTCAGGCGACCTGAGAAAAATCAAAAATATCCTATTTGTACCGGCCACAGACACGCAGGTCGACCGTAGAAGTCGTAAAGTTTTTTAACCTGTTTATTTTAAAAGGCGACCGAAGCCGGCATCCTCTGTAAACTCCGAGGGTGAACTGGTTTATTTGTAATTGAAAAAATACATAGTAATTGATTATGGCAACAGAATTTTTTAAACAATGCAAAACATTTTTGGGTTGTTTTTTTTTTAATTATTTTATTTTATTAGATTAAAATAATTTCAACCAAGAGCTAATGAACCTGTGTAAGAGTTTGAAACCTTCCTTGTAATGTAAGTAATTTTTTAATAAATTTTACATTTTTTTAAGTAATTTTAACATTTATTATATTATGGAAGGTCAGAATAGTTCTTCATAGTATATAAAAAGTTTTATTTCTTTTTAAATGTTTAATAAACTTTTTATTCGGAAAAAAGCCAAATATTATTTTGTTTATTCTTCTTTTAAATTCAAGTATCTACTTTTTATATTTGTATTTTATATAAATTTTCTTTTCAATACCATATCATACAGAGTGTTTCTTTTTAAAATGACGGCAAGAAAAGACTTTTAAAGAAAAAGTGCCGCCATTATTATTGATATATTATTGAAAAAGAAATTTTATACAGAATTCAAATATAGAAAAAAATAGGTTCTTGTATTTAAAATAAGAAAGTTTATGGTAATTCCGGTTAAACCGGAAGTGATTTTGGGGTCATGATAATGACAAAAATGTTAATTTATGCTATAATAATACTTTAACATTTATATTAGTTTCTCTTTCAAACTAAAAAAAGTGGAAGGGTAACAACATCCTGTGTCACCAGATATATATTGTGGTTTGTTAAAGCCTTCAGGGTTTGAACCGATGACTGCGGCTTCCTTAGGTTTTATTTTATTATATTTTAATACTGCTTTTGGTTTATAATCTTAGAATCTGACCACACTTTTGGTCAAAGCTTGATTAGAAACACTACACTTTTGTTTCTCTGTTTCTCTTGTTGGGGTGCATCCCCGTTGTGTTTTAACCTCTACCTAGTTCCATTGGTCTTCTAGTTTGACCAACCTATGAAATGCTACATTTGTTAGTCTTTCTAATTCTAACGCTTTTTGGATTAAGGGCAATTTATACATATACGTGACATATCCGCCCAGTGTCAGTTTAGAGTCGGGGTATTTTTGATCTCATAAATAGCCGTGTTATGACAAGCGTCGGGGTGAAATGATCAATGCCTGGAAATAGGACAGCTAAAGCAAAAAAGCGGATGCTAAAAAAATGGAGAGACACCGAAGATGAATTCAGAATATACAAATAATTAGTGGATTGTAAAAACAAAGCATTTTGTATTGAAGCTTATGGAGAAAAATAATTTTGGCGGGATGTGTATAAGTCCGTATCCGTTTGGTGCACCGGCAGTGTTTCACCAAAAATATCGTTTGGGATAAATTTCTGTTCGGGCACTGGCAAGCCCCATCCGTGACGCCTATGTATATATATCCTTATAAAAGATATTTTCCTAATAACTTATTGCATTTAAATAAAGTATCGGTGTTGTAGTCCTTTGCAATTCCAATTATTAATTTCAAAACTGCTTTTGATGCTGTTTGGGTTTTTAACATAGGTCATCGTTTTCGATTTTTTTTATATTTATTTAATTCTCTCTCTGTTCAATACTAAGTTCCATTTGTCGGCTGGTGGAATTTTAATGGTAAAATATTTTTATAGATTTCTAAGAACATTCGCTTCATCTTTACTAATATTTTACTTTGGTGGTCCTAATTATACTACGTTATATATTATATACCAAGTTTTCATGTTTAAAATCGTATATCCAAATGATTTTCATGTTGTAAAAGTTAATTACTAGAAACAAGTATACATTCATTACTGCCTTTTCGATAAATATAATTTTATTTTTAAAAATGCATACAATATTTCAGCTTAGTTTGACAACAAAGAAGAACTTTTAAAGCAATTTATCATTTTTAAGCATAAATAATTGCCTTTACTACCTACCTTGGAATTAACAATAATGTTTTTAGACTTCGGTTCAATGTGGTTACATAAGCTTTGGGAGCCAACCCAGTAATGGTTACCCCAAAACCATCCAGTTGAGTATCTGCCACTGGCATCATCCACTAAAACAAATAAAAGTTAATTAGTTTCTTACATAATTTAACTGAGCTTTATAGCCTGAATCTATTACTAAACGAGATTTTACTGCATTGCTTAATTATTTTAGCTCGAAGGAGGCTGTTTTATTACTACTCGAGCATTAAAGCTCCAGACGATTTTTTTCTAAAAAAAATAAATATATTAAAAGAAAATATTAATTTAGAGGTATACAGTAAATCCAAAATCCAATACTAATAATACAGTAAATAAAGAATTAAACCGAGCAATATACATTGGGTGCACTTTTGATTTAGTTTTTAATATTCGCCAGTACAAATTTATAAATCATCAGATTTTAGGTGGGGATAACATTTTTTTAATTGTGTAGATATCTTGAGGCATTAAAATAAATACGTTAGAAACAATTTTTTTAATGATATACAGCATTATTTACAGCAGTAAGAAGAACATTTACCCCTAATCTAAATAATTTTTTAAAGTCCAGAGAGACTGGTACCTGAACTATTTCTAATAAAAAAAGGTCCTATTTTTGTGCAATTTTTTAATTTTCTTTAAATTAAACAAAAGCAATAAGCTTTTTGTTTTCTGATATATCATCCTGTCTCCAATACCTTGCTTAGTTTTTGAGAAAAAGAAATAATATCCTCCAAATTGCATTACCCTGAACCACACAATAAACATGGGATTTTTTTTTAAATTATGTTTTGTATTGTTTATTTACAATTATATAACACACCAACAAAACTAATCTAACAAAGTTTACTAAATAGGTGTTTTAATTTTTTAAGTGAACTTTACACACACAACAAGATACGAAAAAGAATCAGAAGGTAAAAACGCCTAATTTTTATGTGTCTAGTTTAAATAAAAATCTTTAATTTCATGGAAATGATAGCCACCTTTTCAATATCTTTTATGATATTTGGAATATCAAAAAAAAAAAAACATTTTGTGTTGGCAATAAGGAAAAAATGCTTTAAAAAGTTTAAAATCCATTACCGGCCTATAAGTTTTTTAATAAAAAGGGTAGAAAATGTCTTTTATTTGACATAGCTTTTACGAGTATAATTACAATATAATACTTTATAATAAATATAATATTAAATATAATATACCATTATAAATACTTTAAAAAAGCAAGATTTTACAAAATTTGAATATTTTGGATTTCGATTAATCAAATAAGGTTTACCAAACATATCTTTTACCCAAAAAAAAAAAAAAATTAGAAATAAAATTTAGGTAAATCGCAAAAATGAAATTGGCCGGTAATACATTAATATTTTCCATCCTAATATAATTTTGGCTTATTGCAAATAGAAAATACATTTTCACAAAAGGTTGGATGTACAGGGTGGCCTAAAAATGACTCGTTTTCAAATTAAAATAAGGGCAATTTTCTAACTACGGTATCAAACTTTAAAGGGTGATTTCTTATGTCACTTTATAAAGAAAAGTTCTTATAAACTTATGTCCGGAGATGCTTCGTTTTTGATTTACTTTTAATAATTTTTTTAAAGTCTTTTTTTTAATATCTTATATACGAAGTCAGATACAAAAAAATGTACTATACACTGAAAAGTTATGTTTTTAGTTGCTTTATAGGAAAAAATATAGAAATTGCATAAAAAGCAAGTGGCGTACAGTGGGCATAACAGCCAATATTATTGAGAGAAAATGTACGCTACTGGCTTTTTATGTAGTTTTTATATTTTTTCCTTTAAATCAACCAAAAATATCAATTTTTGGTGTAGTACATTTGTATTCAGCTTCGTTTTAAGATATTTAAAAAAAACAGACTTTTAAAAAATATTTTACGCTCTGTGTCTCAGAAACAAAGCATCTCCGGACATATGTTTATAGGAACTTTTCTTTATAAAATAACATAAGAAATCACCCTTTAAAGTTTGGTACCGTAATTAGGAAATAACCCTTATTTTAATTTGGAAACAAGTAATTTTTAAGCCACGCCGTACCTTTAACCTTCAAATATTTTTGTGGAAATGTATTTTCTCATCAAGCAGGACTTTTTATTAAGAGACACTTTTTTTGTGAAGTAAATAATAAAAAAGTTTCCCGTTTGGTAAGAACTTCCGAAGACACGCTGTGTAGGTAAAATATATAATAGGTACTTGTTTACGTACTCGCTTTTTATCCAAATTGTTACGAAAAGTGCATTCTGTGCATCAATAATAATTTATTTATCAGAACAATAACACCATTTAAAGTAAATACGTTCTCTTAAAAAAGCAAAAATAAGTTAAAAGGCGAGTAACAAAAAAAAACAAAATTGTCAGTTGTCGCAATATCGAGACGAACTTATTAAGTACCAACGAATAATTTAATTTGAAAGGAATAAAAGATTTAAAAACAGAACGAGAAAATATAGACAAAATAAAACAAGAGCCTATTGAAATATTGAAAATAAAATCAGAAAAAAAAATAATAAAAAAGGTAAATCAAACAGTTTCATAAGAGCTTTAGAATATAAGACAGATAATACTTTCATAGAAGTGACTGAAAATGAAACAATTTTAAAATAAAAAATAAATGAAGAAAGAATAAATATAATTTTCTTGAAGTATTCTTAAAAATGTGGTTTTAAAAAGAAGAACATGTTAATATTCAAATATGAACCAAAATATTTCCTAGGTTTTATAGAAAAAAGTCATTAAAAGTGGTCTTATAAAATTGTGATTTGGTATGATTTAAATGAAGTGCCTATTAACAAGACGGGATTATTTATTGTTCCAAAAATTCAAAATATGGAATAATTATGTATCTATAAGTTTTTAAATTCCATACAAATGTACAGTACGTCCAATTTAACTTGCCCACATTTTAAATGGCTATAACTTTTTATTTCTTAACTTTAATTTTTACTATACCCACCTACAGGACTAAGCTAAAGTGTAGATAAAGTGAAAATTACATATTATTTCGGACTTTAATGTTAATTTTTCCGAAATTGTTAAAGATAAAGCTCTTTAAAATACCTTTTTAATGATGGTATAATATATCTGGTGTCCCATTTAAAAATAGTAAGTTTTGTCAATATATTCTGTTAATGAAATTGTTTTAGAAAATCTTTACAACAGAAAAAAACTTAATAATTCACTGTACATTTTGATTTTCAAATCATTTATTTATGTTAAGAAATAAAAAAGTTATAACCATTTAAAATGTGGACAAGTTAGATTGGACCAATAACCATCGTGCCAATAAAAGAAAAACTGAGACAATAAAATCCAAGTGGGAAAGTGTCCTCCGGTTTCGAATTCCTTATATTTGAAAATGTTTTGACGTGGCTGTCACAAATTTACATTGCTTTGACGTAATTAAAACATAATATTTTAATAGACCAGGAGATAAACCTAAATTTGGTTGTCCCAGAATTTTTGGGCCATCGCATCGTGCCAAAAAAATTGGAACATTAAAATTCAAGTAGAGAACTGTTTTCTGGTGTATTAGAAGTCGCTTTTCTTATTTTTAAAAAGTTTTTGACACAACGGTCACAAAATTACATTGTTTGAACATAAAAACATATTTTAGTACAGAAAATGAAGCTCTAAAAAAGGTAAAACCTGGTAATTCTTTGGTCCTGCCTGGATTGACTTAAAATATTAACAGAAGGTAGGGAATAGCCCAAGGATCAAAACCTATATCAAACCGAAGGGCGCCAAAACCCTGGG
This sequence comes from Listronotus bonariensis, assembly GCA_014170235.1. Lineage (NCBI taxonomy): Eukaryota > Metazoa > Arthropoda > Insecta > Coleoptera > Curculionidae > Listronotus > Listronotus bonariensis. Next base: position 106,012 of record JACEGR010002884.1, read on the forward strand.
GGTGAATGATTTTTTATTACATTTTAACACCAGAAATCGATTAGACCCCTGATTCTAAGCAAAAATGTTCTATACATTGTTTTTACAACACTAATCTTTTTCAAGTTATTTGCGATTGAAAGTAACAATTTTTCGACGCAAAAATCAGAACGTTTAATAGGTTTTTCGCTAATAACACCAAAAGTATGCATTTAATGAAAAAAACTGTACAAAGCAAAATTGTACGTTTTAAAAAGACAAACAAAATTATTTTGTTATAATTTTTCTACAACTCCATACTAACTGAGATACGGATTGTTAGCTTTTTTCGAAAAAATATTATTGTTTTTTTTTAACGTATCTCTCCTTTGTTTTTAACGATTTGTTTTAAGTTATTTGTGGGGTTTTTAAGGACTACCAGGCTCTGTAAGTAAAATTCCTTAAGATCCTCTGGTTTTAAAATGGGGTGAGTTTAAAGAGCTGCTTGTTGATAAATAAAGGGGTTTTAAAGGAATACTTCTGCCAAATACAAAAAAAATTAGTCATTTAAAAACCTGCAATTTAAATTTTTATTATTTTTCTTATCTCCAGTATTTTGGGAGTTATTTAGAAAAATTAGGTGAAAAATATGAAATTGTAAATATACGTTATTCACTCAATTTTTCTGAAATTAAACATTTAAAATTGGTCACACTTGGATTTATGATTAATACCTGTATAAAGAAAATTGCAAACTGGTAAACGTCAGTTTTAATTAGGGGGTAATTAGGGGCTTGTCATATTTGTATTATCGTACTGACCTTATTTTTGATATAACTTACTCAATTTTTATGCTAGAAACTTTTTTAAAAAAAGGAAGGCCTCATTAGGTACTTCAAAAAAATTCTATTAGTTTTCTTTAAAATATGCAGCGTTTTCCCGTTATTTTACTTTAAAGTTATCAAATTTTACTTTTAAGAAAAAAAAACTAACCATTAACACGCCGTTTCTTTGTTCGTATTGGTCCTTTAAAAATTACAATAAAACAACTTTATTTATCTTTTTAAAACCTACTATTTTGCTTTTCACATTTTTTTTATTAAAATGCATAGGTATCGAGTTATTCGCAAAAACCCCATTAAAAATTATTACTTTCAGTCGCCAATAACTTAAAAAGTATTAGTTTTACGAAAAAATCCTAAAGAACATTTTTTGCTTAGAGTTACTTTTTCCATGGATTTCTGTTTTGTTAAAATATAATAAATAAAATCATCCCCTAGGGGGAGTGGCAACTGCCCTCAGGGTTTTGACGCCCTTTGGTTCGATGTAGGTTTTGTACCTTGGGCTATTTATTATCTTCTGTTAAAATTTCAAGTTAATTCATGCAGGACCAAAAATTGCCAGGTAAAATGCTTGATTTCCTGTACTATTGTTCTAAAAGATCCGGAGATAAAACTTAAAAATTTTGTTGTCCCAGTTTTTTTTGCCCGATTATACTTTTTAAATAGGGTTTTAAAACATACGTTGGCAAAAAACCTTATGTTTTATTTTTACTTTTGTTTTATAAAATACAAACATTTCTTCAAGCCGGTATTAGATTAAGCTTAGGCCGGCATTAGATTAAATGATTTTTTGATAGGCCGGTAATGGCAAAAAGTAACATATTATTTAAAATATTTTTTTAGATATTAAAATACTACTTTTTTATTGTTTCTTTATTTAAATCGATAAAAAACTCTACCATGTACCCAGTAAATTATTAAATTTACACAAAATAAAAAATCTTTACACTAATCTTGGCAGATAAACCTCAAGTTTCCTTAAGTAGGCCGGTAATACCCCATTTTACCCTACAAGCACATAAATCTTGTATATGGTTTTTGCACATGTTCACTTAGGTCCAACCCTAATTTTAAACTAACTTTAAATTTTCAGAAATAAAAAAATGAATATTAGACGATAACCACATAGTGTTATTTGTTAAATGTCTTAATTTTACTTATAATAAGTAAGTCAATTAACTATTAAAGTGTAAAAAGAGATTGCCTCATTTAAAATTTTGAAATGATTGATTTTATTTTTTGTTGGTTAAACACGCAATACGCAATCTTATAACAAGGTGGCACGTATAAAATCTTGTGCCAACAAAAAGTAATAACAAAAGTAGGTAAAAAGGTTGTAGTGCATAGGAATGGTTTTGTGATCATTTAACGTTGCAAAATGCATTTTATTAGTATACATATATAATACAATTTAACTTGCTTAACACCCATGCAACTGCATTTTATTATATTTTCTAATAATTATAAAAAAAAACTAAAAAACGTTTTTAAGCACATCGAAGTAGAAAGTTTAAAATTATTTTTTTTTAAATAATCTCAAAATAATAAACGGAAAATACTGGTACTGTCGTTTAGGGCAAATTCGGACATATTTTGTGGTATTTTGCATGGCATACTTTCCCAATAGCGGCAAGAAATCTAAAAAATATAATTGAGTTGCTCCCATATGTTATTCATGTAAAAGCTCTGGTGGTAGCTTATATTTGTTTTATTTTATTTTTTATTTATCCCAATGTGTAGGGTGAATTTTAACAGACACGTATTTTAAATTGTAAACCAATACTGCCGAGCCGCCGCCGTGTTAATATTAAAAATATTTAATTTTTTGCGCTCTAGGATAAAACACCGGATTTCAGGAAGAGGTATAAAAAGGTTTATAAAATTTATTTATATATTCTTACTAAAAAACAATATTTTTCTAACAAAATATCATGCATTTAAAAAAATTCTAAATAGGGGCTTTGCTTTAGCAAAAAAGTGTAATATACAGAATCAGCTAAATGAAGTCGTTCATAGGCAACGTGTGGAAAACAGACAGTCTAACGCGAATTCCGGCAAGTAAACATTTCGTATTGGATGACTAATCGTACTTTCTTTCTTGTTGCTTTACTGGTCGATATACCTTTAACTATTGCTTATACAGTATGTATATTCACACTTTTACTCTAATGTCACATTACTGCTTAAATTTGGAAACTGAAACCTCTTTCTTTTTAACTTCTTTACCACGCCTGACTACCACAGATAACCTACATTTAGATCTGCAGTGGCAAGAAGCATTTTTCGGATTTTTACGAACTCGCGCAGTAAACAAATGGATGGGTGGACGAACATGCGCACTTAAAAGCCATGGCAAAATACAAACAACGGCACCCCGTACCCTTCGTCCGCGGTCTGACCGTAACGCTCATTAGCTACCGTACTGCGAACGGAACTAACCAGGACGCCGTCAATAAAGTCTTTCCTATAACGCGGATAGTTTTTTGCCCATGAAATGTAATTTTTGTTTCGCGCAGGTTATAACATTGGCAATTCATCGAAAACAGTACTGACTAAGTACCTTATAAGGGCAATGATCATGCGCTAGTCCTGACTAGGCCGAAAATATTCAGCATAAATTATGTAAAAAATATATTAAACGGTTTTATTGTACTGAAAGCTATAAAAAAATTTGGTAAGTCCTAGCTACCAGATCGCACCAATCTTCTCATCAATCTAGGGTATTGATCAGACAAATACTAAAACCGTTGAGCGTAGCGTATCCAGCGTAAATATTAAGATAGTAATGTCAAGTGCTCAAAGTTTTTATTGTTTGTCTGATCAATACCCCAGATTGATGATAAAATTGGTGCGATCTAGTAGCTAGGACTTAACGAATTATTTTTTAGCATTAAGTACAATAATACCGTTTGACCTATCTTTTGTACATATTTCATTTTTTATTTTTAAGTTTTTAGTTTTGTTGTTGGTTGATACTTCTCATTTTATTAAAATCATTTATTGCCGTACTATAACTAACCAGAACTAACCAACGATTTTATACTGAAGTAGTTGTGGAAAATATGTAATTTGCCATTTTGTGGCGGCGGCCATCTTAATTTTTTTATAGTGAGCTTTATTTTACCAACCTAGCACTTTTATTTGATACCCATTTAACGTAGTTGTGGAAAAAAATATGTTATCAGCCATTTTGTAGCGGCGGCCATCTTGAATTTTAATTTTTTCATAGTGAGCTCTATTCTACCAATCAAGCCCTTTTAATTTCCATGTTGAGGTTGTTGTGACGTAAAATACAACGTGTCCAAGATAAGGAGAGCCAGTATGGGCATCTTGGAAACGGTACGAGATACGAAGTCAGTTAAATGAGAACAAAGTTGTGATTTTATGGACCTAATAATATGCTGTTTAGAAAGTTTTAAAACTCTGAGTATTTCCGGAGATATCCGAAAAAAACCGAAACATTAGAAATTTGTTTTATTTTTCTCCTGGTCTTATTTAAAATCGGATTTTAAAATAAATTGCACTTTTGTATTGCCACTTTTTCTGCTCTACTCAATGGTATATTTCATTTGAACTGCAACGTTCCATTTTCGTAGGATCATCATCAACTTTATTTTTTAAATACGGTCCTGATATTCTAATATCAAAATTTAAAGGTCAATTTTAATACAAATTCAATTATGTATCACACAATGGGATTTAATTCTAATACGGGCCTGTATTTTTAGAAATTTGATAAAAGTAATTAACTCTACATATTAGGTTAATAAATTCCTTTAATAAACCAAGCAAAATTTAACAAAAAAACCAAAATTACAAACTCACATTTTTAACTACGGTCCTAATATTTTAATATCAAAATTTTAAAGCCAATTTTATTTCAGATTCACATTATGGTTTAACCGTAATACAGCCCTGTATTTTTCAGAATTCGGTGAAAATAGTAAGCTCTTTATTTTAAAACAATACATTATTTTAGTAAAAAATAACTTTAAAATGCACAAATAATAAAATAAATAATTTACTCCTAAAATAACAATGTTATACGAAACGTGTTTTAGCTTTTTTCTGAGGTAAATCTAACAACCAGCAAGACATCTTTGATAATAATTTTTTTACTGAAGTTTATTTAAAATATCAAAAAGCCTTAAAAACAAACAATTAAGTTCATAAAAGATAAATTTTTTTCTTAACAATTACGGTACGATGGTAAGATCCTTAATCTGCGCAAATACAGAACTTAGAAAACTTTTATTATCATACCTTCATACCGTCAATGGCAAGAAAAACAAATTATTTACAACCAACTTAATTATTTGTTTTTAAAGCTTTTCTGATATTTTAGATAAAATTTCCGAATTTTGAAAAATACAGGGCCGTATTACGGTTAAACCGTAATGTGAATTAGAAATAAAATTGGCTTTAATTTCGATATTAAAATATCAGGGCTGTACAAGTATTTAAAAAATGTGAGTTTGTAATGTTGGGGGTTTTTGTTAAATTCTGCTTGGTTTATTAAAGTATTTTATTATCTTAAAATATAGAGTTAATTTTTTTATTTCATTTCATAAAATACAGGTCCGTATTAGGATTAAACTCCAATGTGTGATAATTGAATTTGTATTAAAATTGGCTTTTAAATTTTGATATTAGAATATCAGGGCCGTATTTAAAAAATTAAGTTCATGATGGTTTTACGAAAACAAAACGTCGCAGTTTAAATAAAATACTACCATTGGGTAAAAAGTTGCAATGCAAATGTGCAATTTATTTTAAAATCCGATTTTAAATAAGACCAGGAAAAAAATAAAACAAACTTTTTATTTTTCGTTTTTTTCCGTATATCTTCGGAAATACTCGGAATTTTAAAACTTTCCAATCAACGTACTATTATGCCCATAAAACCACAACTTTGTTCTCATTTAATCGACTTCTTATCTCTTTCCATTTCCAAGATGCCCATACTGGCCCTACTTATCTTGGATACGTTGTTTAATCCGCCATTTTGTATCGGCGGCCATCTTGGATTTACAATCCTAAAGAATGTATTATATTGTATTGTATTGTCATTGGTCGAAGTGAAGCTAATAAAAGCCTGGTAAAAAAGGGTATAAAATTGTAAAAATAAGTTAAAGATTTTTACAAAAGACATCATTTCTCATGTGTCCGAAATAATGGATTCAAAGAGGTGATAAAATGAAGGTTTGAGTTGGAAAGGTAAAATTATATAATGAAGGAATATCTACAGAATATTTTTTAAGGTAAATGGTTTATTTAAACAGATGGTAGAACTCATTAAAAATAAGCCAATATAAAAAAGTTTTTTTCATAAAACTTGACAAATAAAGCAATTATAAAAAAATATAAAAATTTCAAAACTTTACGAGAAACCTTGCACTTTAAATAACTATGTGTAGGTATGTATAAGGTAATTTTTGTAACGAGTGCATAAAGTGATACTTTTTTACTAATGGAGTTTGACACCACGATTCATCAGGCAAGTGCGGCAATTTTATTAATAAAAAGTCACTTGAACTGCAAGCTGAAAAAAATATATTTCACGATCGTGTAATTATTTTTTTAATTTTAATTTTTGGGCATTTAAATAAAACGCTATTTCCAAATGTAAAAAAGAAAACATTGAACTATTCAATAAACTTACTTTTTAAATAACACTGGTCAACAACGAAATTTTTCTTTAAATAAAAATATGAAAAACATAATGCTAATTATTACACATCTGCTTTTAGTTTGTGCTGTCACTTAAAAATTTTATGCAAAAGCCATTTTTTATAATTGCTATAATTTTGCATTTTTATGTGACGTGCTTGCAGAAATACTACTTTATTCTGTACAGATCGTACTTGTAAAAACCAGTTAACTGATTGCAACTAAAATGAGACACCCTGTACAGTGGTCATACTAAAGAAATCAGGTAGGTATTTCTTCCGCCTAAAAAAACACACCAGTTGTCCAGCCGACATACATTTTACATCCTTAAAGATCATTTCTTTAAAGTGCAGACTGACAAAGGAGGTCATTAGGACAAGAACGAAAACAAAACCACTCTTACTTATTATAATTTTATTTCACTTTCGTCTCGGTGACGTCGAAGCTATCTCAGGTGGCGTCGACATCTTTTATTACGTAACTAATTGGAATCAAATATGTAATTAATTTAAATATTTTTTGATCGTTTGTTTTTAGATAAGTAGTGGTGTTCATAGGATTATTAGTGGTAGATAGTAAAAATTAGTAACTATAATTCAACATTGATAATGTACATAAAAAAAAATATGTTAAACGGTTTTATTGCTAAAAGCTAAAACATAATTTGGTAGGTTCTAGCACCAAATCGCACCAATCTTCTCATCAATCTGGGGTATTGATCAGACAAATAATAAAATCGTTGGGCGTAATCGTAGGGCAAAGTAAATAATATGATAGAAATTTCACGTAAAGAGGGGTTCATATTATGCCGCCAAGTACACAAAAAATAATAAAGTAAACAAACCTTTTCGAATGCACATAGCCTTGGATAGAGCCTGATTACATATTTTTAGATAATCTTTTTTACTAATCAAGCCATTTCATTAGAACTCAATAGGGGTATTGAGGTAGTTGTGGAAAATATGTAATCCGCCATTTTGTGACGGCGGCCATCTTGGATTTTTTTTTGTAGTGAGCTTTATTCTACCAATTAGACCCTTTCATTTAATACCCATATTGGGGTAGTTGTGAAAAAATATATTGTCATCAAGATTAAGAGTGTGTACCAAATTTAAAATCACTGTCGTGAAAAAGGGGATCATATTTCAATTAATAAACTTGACCCAAACAAAAAGTAAACAGGTTAAGCTAAGTGAAACCTTTTAAAAAGGACTAAAGAAAGAAAGTTTTTGTTTTCAAAAAACAGTTACAAAGTCTACTCCATTTCGGTTTAAAAATTGACCGTATTGGTGTACTGTGTTTGTAAGCTAAATTTAAGGTAATTTTATAAACAAACATCTATACTGTTTCAGTCATTTAAATATACTGATTTAAGAAAGTAGCGTAGCGGTCAAAAATCTCATGACCTATGCACTATAGAAAAATAGTTTTGAATAAGTGTTGTATAAAACTTTCAGCACTATTGTAACGCAAAAACTTTAGTCATACAGGGTGTTTTCTTTTGTGGTGGTAAAACAAAGTCATCTTTATTTAAATCTAACACTCTAAGCATTTTTTAAAATTTGGATTTTTTTATAAAGCATATCCGCAATTGGTAATGCTTCTACTTATGTTATGTTGCTGCAAAAATAAAAGTGACAGAGGTGCTGCTTGGCACAGGAATCACTGGTGTCGATATAAATTATGTCATGTGCATGACCTGATTTAAAAGCTCTTTTATACCAGGTGTAATCACAACAAAAACACATGTAGTTTCATTAAGATACAGTAGAAATTGTTTTTTTTTAATTCTTCGTCTTTATCTTAATTGTTTCAATATTCTGTTCCCTAGCCCTTCCTCCGTATTTATCAGATCTCCATGGTTGATAAAAATAAGTAATCTGTCTTTTAGTTAGGTAAATTTGCACATTTTCTAGGAGCACATTAATGTCACTATTACAATCATTAGATACAAAAACTTGTGATAGATTTTGGCTGAAGAAGCTGTCATTTTGGACTCAAAATAAGGGAGAAAAGTTTTTGGTATCTTCATGGCATCGTAATAAACTAAATGCTGGGGCCATCTGAGTTCGTTGTAAAAGTTTATAATTTATGTTAATTACTACATTTAAACCTTGTTTTATTATGTTGGATCGCCTTAAAGTAACTTTAGAAATTTGAACGAATTTAATATCTATACTGGTTAAACAGTTATAGTTTCTAGTAGATCTTATAGTTCCTTGTTTTTTAGATGGACCTTCATTCTATCTAACATAAAAATAGTTAGTCAAATTAATAATAAACACATTTAATAAACACTTTTCTTGCTATTTAGTTAGTGTCAGTATTGCGGGAAAAGTTTTTTTTAAATTTTCATATTTTTCCTGATAAGTTTTTTCCTTAGTTGATTTGCGCTGAAATAAAGTTGTAAATATCTCTTAATTCTTCTCCTTAAATTGAAGGTGGGAAAAGTCACTTCCCACAATATTACTTATAACTTTTTTAAACACGTGAAAAACAAAAACATTAAAACAATAAAATAAAGTAACCCTAAAAATCACGGCGTAAAGCAATAAAAACCGAAAAGACATGCACACAGACTTGCCGATTTTCTCTTAAAAATAGTTACTACGTAAAGACTAAAACAGAATAGCCTTTGTAAAAAAATGCCGCAAAAATATAGTTACAAATGCAATACTAATATGGTCAATTTTTGAACCGAAGTGGAGTAGACTTTGTAACTGTTTTTTGCAAACAAACACTGCTCGAGTTCAGTTACCGTCCTGACTGAACTGGTATAGGTTTTGTAAATTCGCGCCCGGGATTACTTGTGCTATCTTGTTACATTTGTTTATTATGTCAGTAGTAAATTTGTCGTATTCCTAGTGATATTTATTTAGTTGTGGTAAAAAATGCAAATCAAACATTGCTTAATGGCAAAACAATCTAGGTTAAGTAGTGACAAAGAAAAGAAAATCCTGTTGCAAAAAGATTTACTTCTTATTATATTCAGTTATCAAAATTAAAATACCATAATCGTTCACCATGTTTTTTTATATTGTAGTTTCTATTTATATGCGTTCTAGTTCTAGAAATCTTTACAAAGCAGTGTTAAATACTCTTGTATAGCCTAAACCAAAGAATATGATACCGATATATTCTTTGCCTAAACTATGCATACATTGTAACTGTTATGATCGCACCACGTTTCGCAGTAAAAAATTTGAAGGCTTATTTTCAAGCTAATCCTATAAAAAAAGTTTAGGGTGTTTCCTAATTACGTAAAAAAAATTAAGGGCTTATTTTAAGCAATTCTATATAAAAAAATGTATATAAACATAGGTGCGGTTTCTAAAATGCAGAGTGTTAAACTTAAAAAAAGTCACTAAGGGGCTTATTTAGCTCTAATTTAATTAAAGTGGAACATTAACGAGTATTTCTGCCATAAATAATGCATGTCACTGATTTTTGTGCATTTTCCCAGCAAACACTATTTGCCGGCAATATACATTTTTCATGGCATGGCATTGGCATGGATGGTAAAGCATTGGCAATTGGTGGCAATATTATGCCAACATCTGATACGCATTACAAAGTCAACCCTAAATAAATACTCAATTGCCAATAAATTTTACATGCAGGTGTATTGCCGGCAAGCATAAAAAAATGGCGGCATACCAGTCCTGAATAAATAAAGCATGCCTTTTTGTTGCAGGCAAATAAATATTGGATTTTTAAGGGCAAACCTTTAACGCATATTTATACTTTTTAAACCATACTAGGTGTTCACAATATTAATAACATTGGCATTTAACTAACAATAACTAACATTTTTTATCTACTTTATTTATAATGTCAGCTACACAACATTATTTTATGTTTTTTACATAATTTAAAAGAAATGGCCTTTTCATAAATAACATTTTATACAAATCATGCAAATAAAAATTAAGTCAAACAAAATGTCTATTATGTATTTTTGAGAAAATAAAAATAAAATGATGGTAAAATTAGCTAGGTTAATTTCGACCGAAAGTGAGAAATTCAAATTTCCCGCTTAGCCGAAATACAGATTGGACGATTTTGACAGATGTTGAAAAATCGCTTTTGACCGCTTTGTGCAATCTTTTTCCGAAAGATCCTCTTTGTTTTCTTTGTGGTTTTCTAGCTTTTTAGTTTCTTTTTTAAAGAAAAAAGTTTTTTAATAGACATAATTAAGTGTATTCATTACCTAATTAGTGTGTGTTCTGTGATTGATTGGTGATGCCTAGTCGAGAAGGCGAGTTACTGTTGAAAGTTGTAAACATTTTGTTTAAAACTTTTGGGTTTGTAGTGACTTAAATAAATTATATGAAATAAGGAAGTTGCCTTATTAAAAATTTTAAAGTCGTGTTAATAAAAAATATTATATATATTTAATAATGTTTTTTTTACATTTAACTTCTTTAAAATATTTCTCCCTATGTTTTGGATTCATAAATTAAATGTAAGTGTCCCTAAAAACTTACTATTTTAAAGTGTTTTCTTTTGATTTACTATCTTTAATTTTTTATGGTTTATTGTTACTGCATAAAAAAGTTTTCTTGCCTGTTTTGCCTAAATATGTTCTTTACCTTTCGGGACATTAATCTAATATATTAATATATATATATATATATATATATATATATATATATATATATATATATATATATATATATATATATATATATATATATATATATATATAAAACTTGCAATACTTATTTAATGATAAATGCCATTATCCTAAACGCAGTTTTTCATCATAACTTATTATTGATGAATGCCATCACAGTATCTGCAACACGTGGCCCAATAACGGCCAATTGCCCACTTTCGTGTCTTTTTGTTATCTTTTTGCCAAT